>JAYMSO010000050.1:0-14656 GCA_036897175.1 Plantago depressa | reverse complement strand
GTCGCGAACGTTCTAATTTAGGTTTTCCTTTTCTTTTACAAATCGAGCTAGAAATGAGGAATACAGATTTATTATATCACCAGCGGCAACCGCAGCAGCAGCATCTGTTTTTAGAAATATAAGGATTGTTGGATTTCTTGTATTGTAATAAAGCAACAATTGTAGACGCCATGTTACAACAAACAGGTATTGAAACATTTCTATAATCTCTTACATATTGTACATTTAATTTATATAGAAAAGTACCAAGCAACACGGACAATGGCTCACTCGGGCACGGGGTATAGTGATCCAACGTAATCTAATAAACATCTCAGACATATTTTATTACGAAAATGAACTTCTCATAATGCTCATACTTTTTTTAAGAGGTGATTCCAAGCATAAACGAACAAAAACAGCAAGTAAAGGAAAAAATTGTCTTTTAATTTTTAGGGCTCCAACTACTCATCTATACTAAGTCGAACCCTTCTTATAAAAGTTCTTATAAAAGATAGATAATAGAATATAGAACAGATAAATATATTTCTGTGACGTACCGGCACTTGGTGTTGCTTGATTAAGAGGGCTGCTGCTAGAAAGAGAACACATAATGTGAAGCACTGTAAGCAAGCAGGCAGGTAACACGATTTCTCGGTAATAGTCAATTAGATCATGTAGGAAAGGGCAGAGACTCAGTCTAACTTAGATAATAAAAAAGACTACGAAACAAAGTTATGAGTCATAATGTCGTATTTATGTATGCATGGTGAAATAGAACCGATATAAACAAGATATTCCTTATTACTTCTTTTAACTTATTACTTCTTTTAATAAGTTCTAATGCCAGTCATACAGAATAACGATCAAGATATAATAATGAAGATTTGATTTACGCTTTTCTTTGCTTTCGGGGTTGGATATTTCGGTTTAGAATCAACAATGGCAGTGGGTTCTTCGGAGTCAAGTAGTTTTTAGGGGCTCGAAGAATCTTTTCCTTTTTACTTAACAACTGCTTCTAATATTTATTCTAATATTTCTATATTATTAAATATTTAAAAAAGTATAGACACTAGCATAGAACGACGGCGACCTACTAGAAGCTGTGGATCCCGATACAAGGTTAGCTCGCTTGAGAGCAATGGTTGGCTTAATAACGCGAAGTAAACAAGTATAGGAATACTAGGTAAGAATAATTATTTCTGGAGCAAGGTCAACTAAAAAAGATGTATATAACTAAAATAATGTAAGCCAATAACGGTGGTAGGTGGTCGCTTTTCTATAAACGTGGAATGTCTTGGTCGTTGATATAGCAAACAGGCCCCGATCAAAATAATCGGGGTTAGCAAGAAATAACTTGAGTATATCTAATGCAAACAAACGAAATGTCGAACTATACAAATAAATAACAAAAAATAGGTCATCAACAATTAGATCAGTAGATTTTTCTTTGGGCTCAACTTTTACTAAATTTGTAAGACTCCTGATAAAAAAAGTAAGTAATATTAACTTTAACTAAAAACTAAAATATAAATGTAACAGAAAGGATTGCAGAGGAAGTAACTAGTATACTGCAAGAAAGAGGCAAGCGAAGGTATATTTTTGTAAGGTATGCGAAGAGCCTAGGATCATAGTCATGCATCAACCTCTTTTTAAGATCTAAGAAATCAATATTCACGCAAAAGACCTAATCCCGTTTTCACTTCTACTTCGGGCTGTACTCGGCAATCAAAATTGTTTCAGACTTGTCTTTTGTTAGACTGTATAATAAGCTTACTATACTAAAAAGTAAACAAAGTCATTTTATATCAATTTATCAATCTCGTATATGGATGAATTCTTAGAAAAACTTCTCTTGTGCCTAAAATAGAATTGAATAACAACATACTAAGGTCTTTCTTTGGGCTCAAACAACTTTACATTTTCAAGGATAATTGTTTATATAACAGAAGGTATTGTTGGTATAGGTACAACAAATGCCGGCTCGTGTAAGCTGTACTATACCGTGAATAGTGCTAACAAGGTGCAAATAAGAAAGATAGACGGAGCTTATTAGCAACAAAGAAAGCTCTTATACTTTTTAGACTATTTATTTTATTAAATACTATTTAATTTCCTTCTAGTATTCATTAGTACTAGTATACTTAAACTTAATACCTGTGTCCTTTTTATATGCCCTAAGGAGGCGGTAGTCCCAAAACCAATACAAAAAAAAATAGCGGTGCATAATCTACTGGTTTCGGGTACAAGGCAGTAACAATTTCGAACTATAAATGAAATTTACTTGCTTTTTTTACGACTCGATTAAGGGTAATGGAAGTATTTTTTCTTTTGGTCACAAAGGAAGGAATCTTAGTTAGCTTTTCTTTTTAAAATGTAAGCAATTAAACCAAAGTATCTCACAGGTATAATTTTTTGTATTTCCAAAACAAGGCATTCCGTTAATTTGGCAAATTTCTTAATTAATACACTTAAATACAAGCAATAGCTCGCAATCTCGGTTTTGCATAAGTGTACTTACAAGACGCATGCTTCTTAGCTAGACCTAGTATGGAATCTCTAATAGATAGAGCTGGGAAAGACTTCTTAATAGGATCCAAAGAAGAGGATAAGTGAACATGGCATTTGGGGCACATTATTCTATAAGATATTCCAAGGAATCTGTGGGCTTCGGATTATTTTACCTTCTTTTGTTACGCACGATACATACTGTCCGTGGTTTCTTGGTTTATTAAGTGTGGTACTCTCGTTAGGAAGGCACTATTACATTGCTACGTTATTGGTAGTAAATAAGAATGTCATTCATATCTTGATTTAATTCTAACAAAAATGTTTCTATGACAAACCTACTAAACGAGAAATGAATTTTATATTTTATTTTATGGCGTGAGTAAAGTCGACCAACTCCAAGGTATTTTTTATTTCCAGGCTCAACAAAGACTCCTACTAATTTAATTTAAGGATGACTGCTTATTACTACTAAATAAATTAAAGATTCAATTAATATATTAATAATTGGTCGTTTATGATTCACTAGCTCTTTTCTTCTAGCAATACGTACCTACATAACCTAACCCATTCTTTTTTTTAATCATTTTCATCGTAATAAAACAAATTATTAGAGACCAGGTTTACTCTTTTTCGGGGTTTTTTCAACAACATCGAACTATAGGCGAGGGATAATAAATAGCGTCACCCCAATAGCAAGTGCATATAATTCATTTGGTTCAAGGACTTCACATACGATAAAACTAACTATAATAAAACTAACTATAATAACAAACTCTAAGAGTAAATCTAAGAAAGAATTAAAGAAAAGAAGAATAGATAAATTTAATAGAAAGAATAGGAGATAGCTATCTAGGTAATAGCCTCTCAATGACTTTAAAGGCGGGTACTCCGGTGTACGGGCGAAGTTATGCTGGGGCGATGCACAGACATAACATAGAAGAAAAGACAGTTTGGTAGAAAAGGAACGAAGTAGATGCAGTATGATAGACAGAGAGATAACCTCATTCATCTATATCTAAGCACAGGTTGTTTGATCCAACATAAGTAGATGCGAGAGTTACGGCGAACTTTTTCGCGAATTTAAGAAAAGATTAAATAAAGTTACTTTGGGATATGGGTCTGGTAGTTTTGTTATTATTGTCTTAGGAAAAGTTCAGTACAGTGCTCAGCCAATCTCTCCATGCACATGCAGATGTAATTTAAAAGGGCCCAGGTCTATCTTTTTCTCTATCTAAATCTAAGGAATAAATGTCGGATTATGGCCAAAGGATAATAATAAAGGAGAAAAGTAAAAGTAATCACAGAACACGTACAAATATATGCTTTTTTATTTTTATAAGGGCGCACAAAAAAAAAGTAATCCCGAGATTTTCCAAGGAGAGGTTTTTGGACTCTCGGGGATGACTGAGGACATTGCAAGAAAGAGGTGAGTATTTCTAACAAGTAGCGCACATGGATCATATCTTTTAATAAATACAACAACAGCGATGGCATTTTTTCTTTGTAGAAGACATCTATAGAATAGATTTTCTACTACGAACTAATTAATAAAGTCTATTTTCTATACATAGGTATAACTCACAAAGCAATGTCTAATTATGTATGGACATAAGAATCTCTTTATAGGTCAAATTGTCCAATTATACCTTAAACTTAAGATAGTTTTTAATTGTGAGTCATAGTAAATATGTCTTTCTTTTTTTTTACAGGGGTCAGAACAGGGGTCAGTCATAATAAATAGCAGTCGTAACAATGCCGGCATTTGGCGTTAAATAATAAACCTTTTTTGACACTCCTTCCAGATTTTCCAGGAGTAGTTCTTTATGGGCTCAAAAAAAAGGAAGACTCTTCTAAATTAATTAAATTTTAATAAATATATAAATTATAGAACAGCAGATGCGTTGTTAGAAGTCTATTTATCACGTAGAAGACTATCTGCTTATATATATATATATATATATTAATATTTTTATTAGTTCTAGTTGTTAGACTGCTGCCTTAACTCGGTAGTTGGGGCGGAGTTCTGTCCTTCTTCTAGGCTTGCGGTGTTCTTATTTCTTCTCTTGGTCTTTATGTCCTAGTTCTAATCTTTTTCTAGTCTTTCTTCGTAATCAACAAAACAAAATCCGTGCATAAAATTAAAATGGTAGTTATCTAGGTAATATGGAGCATGCGTCACAACCCCCTCTTTTCTCGAAATTTTTTAGTACGATAATTAAGTAACTGACGTTGTTTGCTTCGGCTTAATTTTGATTTTCTATAAGAGCTAGAATTCCAATATATGGTTAAGGGTAGTTTTTTAGTTTTTTATTGAATGGATTTGCGTAGACAAGAGTATATAAATCTAGTATAAATTAGAGCAAAAGAAATATGAAAGAATTTCTTTTATTTTATATAGAAATAATAGAGATAGTTATAAATAATAGAGATAGTTATAAATAATAGAGTAGAGGCATTCAATAGTGTCATTCATAAAGAGAAGAAGGGAGAAAGTATAAGTAGAAAGATAAATTAAGGCTAACTAATAATTGCACGTAAAATAAAGTCAACAAGTAACAAAAAATCTAGTCCTCCTAGGTTTGCTTCCTTTTACTACGGGTGTTCCCGGTATTTTCCATCCTTCACGAGGCCGTGGTTCCAATTCAATTAATAAACGACTTATAAACGAAATATACTACCGTTTTCGTATGACATATTTAGAAGTTCATAGCCTTTTCCTTCTCATTTGCTAGGTAGTAGGGGATAACTAACTCATTGTTATTTCATGAAACTAAAAGATAATCAGCAGTTTAGAATACATTTCTTGTGAAGTGCAATCCCGAAATAAGACATAGACATAAAAAATATTATGAGGCGTTGGGTTACTACTACAATACAAAGACATGAGCAAAGGGCCACGTGTATTACGTATTACTTACGTAGGATAAGAAAATCGTGTACCTTCGTTAGTTATTATGTTGGAGTAGTTATTATCTATACATTTCCTACTTTTGGGAATTTTCCTTTTGATTTTTGAGTAGAACTAGATATAGTACTGCTAGTATAACCGACGAAAGTATTCAACCCAATACCAAATTATAATTATTTCAATCAATCAGTAGTTAACAATTTCTTTTATATTCTTTTTCTTTCTATCACGCATGAACTAGGAACATTCTTCTCCAAGCCAAGCACATTTTCAAACATAAAAGACAGGTAGATATCTAATATAAGGAAGGGGTAACTAGAGAAATTTTACACTATCCCCTTTCTTATTTCAAGATGCCAACTTTTATACTTTATAGCATCCTATTTTCCTTCTAATTCTAAGTCAATTACAACTCTTTTCGCACTTTTTTCGTCTAGCAGAGAATTTTCTCCAACGTTCGAGTATTTTCTTAGGACTCCTTAAATGTTTGTTATTTATTCTAATGAGAAAGATTTTCCAACAATGTGTGAATTTATAATAATATGGCATATAATAAATACATAGCAAAAGAAAATAATTATAGTATTCCAAGACATTTTTTCTTCGAGGATTTCGTTAGTAATTTCAGCAGCAGGGGTAGCCCTTTATCCTTTGGTAGAGGGGAGTTCTCATAGACTCTTCCTTTAATATTCTCTTCTTTATAGTATGTTATTTTCAAGCTAGGATCAAAGAAATAAAATAATGAATTCCAGGTATTAAAATGAAATTTTTTTACTTTGAGATTTTGTATATAACAACAAGAGAACCTTACTGATTTGGATTCAATCAACGAATCATATTCACCCGGTGCCCAATATCCAATCATTTATCAAATGCATTTTATCTTGTGTTTTCCACCCTCCCTTTTTTACTGTGATGTTAAACCAAAGCATTTTACAAAGTTTTCTCTAACTGCGATGAATAAGATATAGAATATAGAAGAAATAGAAATACAGAAATAATATAATATGCTTGGCGTTTGATCTTGTGGTAAGCACCCTTTATAAAGAGAGAGGACGTATTCCTCTCCTCTGATTATAGCTCGACTTTTTTTTTGCTGTTGTTGATGGAAAAGATTTAGAAAATTTAGAAAAGTTCATCGTTGTTATAGTTTGCGATAATTACCGCCCATGTCAGTTATAGCTCGAACTATTTCATTGGGAAACAACTAAAAAAGAAAGGACAAAAAAGAGTCAATTTCGTTTATAAGTTGTTATTGGAACCCATGCCTCTTGTAGACAGAAGTTCGCAATATTAGTTACTCCCGACTCCCTTGAAGATATTGGAGACATTTTTTTTGTACCCCATTTATATTATATTTATATTAGAATTTATATTATAAGACAGATTCTCTATTGTTATTGGATAGCTATTGTCTAGTAATTCTTCTTTGTGCCTTATCATCTATTATACCCTTCCTCCTGGGCCCGTTAAGAACTTATTATGAAAAAATACGAAACCTCCCAACTATTCCTGAAAAATCGGTTTGAGATATATTTCGATATTCTTCTTTTTTTTTCTTGTATTGGTAAAAAAAAGCCAAAAGATTCGACTTAAACAGACGATTCTCCTTATTAATTAATTAGTTCGGGAGCACATCACTTCTCGTTATTTTCTCTATTATCTTTCTTTAGAGTATACGAGGCACTTTCTTCTGTTTGTGAAATCCACAGTTATTGCTTGAAATGTAAATAGATTGACCAACCGGATTATTACCACCGTTATTTAATAATTTGTCATTGAATCGTGACTCTTAGTTGTTCTCCTATTATTTCCTTATAAAATATATTTATTACATACAATAGATAGACTTCGCTTAGATTAGAAAGAATCCTGTGAGCCTTGGTTGGAAGAAAAATATGCAAGTGAAAAAGCTACTGTAATATAAATATGTATTCCTAGTTTCTATTCTAGTTCGACCATATTGTTTGAAAACATTAAAGTTCCTTTATTTTATAATTTGTTATTGGAAACACTTTCCCCAGAAGGAAAGGAAAAGAGTTATTACCAGCATTTATATATCTATATCTCTTTATAAGTAGTATTATTTATTTTATTAATCATAATTGTTACTTGTTCTTATCTTGCGTGTTACTGAATACAGCATCCCTATCCCTTTAAAAGCTATAAGACAAGAATACAAAGCTGAACAACTCCAATTACCGAGTCTAACAGGAAGGAAACCTACAATACACCTGCCTGCCCATATTTATTTCTTTGTTTACTTTGATTGTCTTTTTTTTATAAGCGGTTCTCCAAAAACAAAGTAGAGATTTTATGGAAGAACTAACTGCAAATCCAAAAATATCTGCTATAACCGATTACAGATTACAACCCGAAATAACTTGTTTGGGGCTGGAAATAGAAAAAGAACATATCCTAATTTATAAAAAGTTCGTTATATAGTTTGTGAGAATTACTACCTAATAATTAATATTTATATTATATATAGTTCGAAATATTTTGTGTAGGACTCTTTTTATGAGCAGTTATACTTGTGAAATTTCTATATTCCTTCCAAACCAAAAACTTCTAAAAACTTCTGGTGGAAATCACTGCTATATATTTAACGAAATCTATTTTATATGCTAATTATTAGTACAGCATGCATACAATTTGACACTTGATCCGTGGTCTATTTCTATATTCTTTTTCTTTCTTCTCCTAAACAACACAACTTTACGCTTTTACCGGTAACAAACAGTTTTTACACTTCTAAGCCAACCCCAATGTCTTCAACATCCCTCCCTGTTCTATTATTCAACGAGTATCTCCTCCTCCAAGCCCGTGCTGTGCCTGTTCTTGCACACTGGAGTACCGCTTTAGCTCCTAAGATAACAACTATCTTGTTCTTATTTATTCTACTAAATTCTATACTAATACTACTAATTTTAATCGATCTATTCATTACTCTTTAAGTTTGTCTTTATAAGGAGTTATTCCAAAACGGAAGAACTAAATACAAATCCTAACTTCACTCGCTATGTTTTGTTCGTTTATGTTTGAAATCCATCCCCGGAAAAGTATGAGCATTATAAGAAGTTCATTTTCGTAATAAAGCACGCCTGAGATGTTTATATATATTATGTTAGATTCCATGCTTATTCTTTGGCTCTTTGTGTAATTATTAGCCTATATTTATTATCCTCTATTAGATTTGGGGGGGGTTCTATGCCTGTACTACACGCTGGAGTCCGTATATTTTTTTGTTATATAAAAGTAATCACCACTCCCTGAGGGAAAAAGAAGATAGGAAGTCAAAAAATGTTAGGCTTGATTCCGGGAACATAGAATAAAAAATGAAGTACATTGTAGTGCTTTGACCTGTTACTTACTTAGCATTATATCGAGCCTTTGCCCGGAGTATTGAGATTATATACATTAATTATTGGACTGGACCTCTTTGCAGGTATTGGAACCCGATGACATATTCATTAAGCCAATTGTATTACATTATTTGTAAATAGAAAGAAGCATTCTCCTTATACCGACTCCTATTTGTTTCGACACAATTGGACTTGTGACTTGTTGATTTATGATCCCCTGATGTGTCTTGTCTACTTTCTTATATATAAGAAATCATTTCTACATAGACATAGAACTAATTCCCTCCTAGTATAGAAAAATAGCGTGCAAGATGTACTCCTGTAGTTTCCTTGCCTCTTTCTTGCTAGAGCTTTCTCCGCGTTGTGAGCTCTCAGTTGCGTGATGCCACGTGCCCGATGTATTATACCTTTTATTTAAGATTGTTCTATATTTATTTTTTATATCTATTTCTTAATATTATAAATGTACTATAAGAAATTTGTTTATTATATTAAGAGGTTGAGCCTGAAGAACTAAAAAATCCATCTGCCATTGACATTTCTTTCTTGGCCATGTTTGAAAAAAGTCCATACTTGGAAGCACGGGCATCATTTAGATTACTTGGTTTTTAGAATATTACATTATGATGGTGTCGGATCTATTTTTTTTTTTTGATACTTATCTTTCTCGTGTGTATTACTAGAGAAGTTAGATAATTAGATAAGTAATATTTTTTCTTTTGTGAGAAGTGTATGTAGTAGGATAACAACTTATAAATTATAAATAAAGAGACACCTAATAATGATATTTAAAGAAGGACTTTGTTTGTTAAGCATAAAGTCAAGGATTGAGTATTTTTGTTTGTTGGAAGAGATTATTTCTTGTATAAGGACAATTGTCCTACCTAATTAAGGGTAGACACTTCTATATATTCCTATTCAATATTCTAAGTATTATACTAAGCATAAAAGACCTACGCCTAACAACTTTTTTAATAAACATGGAAGTCCAGCAAGCACGTGGGAGTTACAGCGTACTTTGATATGATGAATTGCTTGATACGATGATCCTTGTTTCCAAGTCTGCCTTTGATGTTCTATATTCTTCTACTTTTCTCTTTTTCATTTCTCCAGAAGTTAATCTTTCGTAGATAAATTATCAAATGAATCAAATTATAGGTGGGTGATGGGGGTAGTTCTTTAATTAGATTTTAGACTTGTCTTTGGCTCAACAACTCCGAGAAAACTGCTTCTAATATAATATAATTATAACAATATGGAATATAATAATGCAACAGCGATGACTCGCTATGAATAGACAATAAAAAGTTATTTATAAGTCAACTATCTAACTAATAGAGGAGAAAAGAGTCGCGCAGATCAAGTGTCGGATATAGGCTAAGTTAAGGATAAATGCAGTAGTAATAAGTCATTAGCAAAACAGAAAGTCCGCTTTTAGACAAAATAATGTCGTTTGTAATAGAGTATAGTGGGTATACCGTCGGCATCTAAACAAGTTAAAATATTATATCATCTCCTCTTCTAAGTATTTCTTCTTCGTAATATACAGTACTTTCCTTAGTAGTTTAGTATCCTTCTTTTTAGACAAACTAGACAAATTATTTCAAATAGAAATGAACCAAAATTCTCAGCGAATGCATTGGACTGCTTTTTTAATTCTTTTGGCTCAACGGCTGTTCTAATCTAAGCAACGCCTGCCCCTATTTATATTTATTTATATGATAATATTATAGAATAAATAGTTCTAAGCCATTATTAATTATATATATATATATTACTTCTATTTATTTCTTCTATATGGAATATATGGAAGAGATGCAGTAACTGCTCAATAATCACACATATAGGAAGAAGAATCAACCAATCACAACAAGGATTTCTTATTCTTTTATAAATACAAAAAAAATAACAAGGGATAAAAGAATCGTACATTTTCATCAACAGCCGGAGTAGTTCTTTCAGGTTACATACTTGCTTTGGACTCTAACCTACTTTAATAGACGAACTCAAAGAGTAATTGAATTTAATAAATTCTATTAAGAATCAAAAGAAAATAATTAATTATCCTAGGGAATAGCCTAATCCGGCACTCTCCTCTCCAAGGGCAAAGTTATATAAGCCTACAACAGAAGCAAATGTCAATCATATAACTGTGTGTATGTGATAGTCATAAACAGCCATAAAAGATCTCTTTTGTGAAATACAACGTTCTATGAAACGAGGAATGACGCAATTTGGAAATTTTATTACATAATCATAATCGGGGATAAGACGAAATGTGATCAATCAATAAAAAGAAGAAAGTGCATGTTTTTCTTCTGAGAACTCCACTAACTAGAGTTTTGTATAACTGCTTATACTTATAACTATAACGAAGTAAATATTTAAAAGTAATATTTCTTATGTATGTACTCCGGAAACATAGGTCAAATAGAGCTAAAGAACTATGATAGGTCATAACAGGCACAAACACAAAAAAGGATCTAAGTCTAACTTCGGATGCAATATGCTCCTAATATCGTTATTATAGTAAATGGAAGCTATAGCGGAATATTATAAAAATGAACTGCTCATAATGCTGCGGATACTGTTTCCAAATCTGAACTTTTTCCAAACAAACATAAGCGAACAATAAAATATCGCCAAAGGAGATTGCTCTTTTAGTTTTTTGGGCTCAAAGTCAAAGGCTTTTCTATTTTCAAAACTACCTATTTCTTATGTAAGATCTCCTAAGTACGAATTAGACAAGGCTTCTGCTTTGCTTTTTACTCTTTGCATAGGCGCATGCATAGATCATCCATAACATAATTAGTATTAGTAGTAGAATTCCTGTATCTCCTCCGTTTTAAATAGAAGAATCTGCATATTTATTTATAAATATAAAAGATATGCCAATACTACTTAGTTAGCATAAGTCCTTAACAAGAATCATCTAAATTATCTACTAGAACTTATTTCTTATCTTATATTATCATCTTATAAATAAATAGGTATTTGTTATAACAAGGAAGTCACCGAATGTTCTAATTTATCAATGTAATAGTTATTTCTAACATTGTGATATATAAGTAAGGATAAATAAAGACAGAAGAGCTAACTAAATACATACAAAATATCACAACACGAAGTCAATTCGACTAGAGAAGTTATTAAATTAATAACTATTATATATATACTTTTTCCTTTTCTCTAACAAGATAGGACAGAACAAGGTAGTTCTTATAACGAATTATAAATGAAAGTTACGCTAACCAGGTACTTTTTTTTCCATTCCAAGGTAAGGTAATAAATAGGATACTTAAGAGAGGACTAGTACATCTAAAAAGTATGGGAGAATACACGCAAGAAGTTAAAAAGCGTACTATGTATGAAAATTTAATATTAATGTGTATATATTAATTAAGATTAAGTTAAGATTAAGAACTTTTACTTATGTGCCAAAACATTGTAGTCGGTTTAATAGATATAGAATGCCTCCTATTTATTCTTCTTTATAATCATTATTTTCATAAACTAAAAAAAATATGAGCGTAATCTCCTAGTTTTATTCGTAATATAGTACTTCCTTTTATTCTACTTTTCTCAGATTCTTTCCTATAATCAAATTATTTTTTTGAGCTGTAATTAATTGGCAATGGCAGTTCTTTTGTGCTTAACGACTCGTCTTAAATTGACTAAGACTGCCTAATAAGAATACATAAAGAATTCTTAAACCAAATTACTTACTTTCTCTTTTCCGATATGGTAGATCACTTGTTAAAGATAGGCAGTGCGGTTATAAACTAGGCTCTTTCTTGGTAGAAGGCTTGTGTATTATGCGTTAGTAGAGACATATATCTAATATAGAAGAGACGTCTGGAGATATTCACATGTCAAAATTGTAGATACAAATAAATGTCTATAAGATGCAGATCGGTTTATTTTATTAAGGGAATGCGACAACTAATTAAGGGTCCATGCATTAAGGAAATAGAAACAAACGCTCAACAAATAAAGAATTGGCTTAAGTCAAAAAAATAGGTCAGTCGGATCCAATCCCAGCATACAAAAGTGAATCCATTTCAAAGTATAGTAAACTGATTTTACAGGGAATAGTTTTTTGTAGTGAGGAATCGCGTATTTTCCAAAATAACTTATAATACTTATACCTGATAGTTATATATAATTAAGAGCAGCAAGGAATATAAGAATTTCTAGATCTACTAAGAGCCACAAATTATCATGAGTCAAACGATGCACGGTGGTAAAAAAAATGTTGTAATAAGCTTGTTCTTTTTTTTTTTTATAATTAGAAATATTTTTACAAGGAGTAATCGGAAAAAAGTCATATTGGTTAAGTAAGACTTGTGCTGTGCGTATAATAAAACTACTTTTCATTTCCAAGATCAGTATCAAACAAATTATATCGAATTATAATAGCTGAGGATTAATCCTTTTTTTATTGCATTTTTTTATTTTATTCGGCTCTAAAATCTACTCATATTAATAACTCCCGATAGTACTTATTAATATGAGTTATACCTCTAAAATACTTTTTTTTATACATAATTTTATACTACGTAAATAAAGAATATAATATTTACTTGCTCTTGCGACTCACCTCACTCGGTCAGGGTAAAGGAGATGGAATAGTTTTTCCAAGATTTACTACTAGGATTGATTGCCTAGTTATATTATAATCTATCTTCATAATCAATTAATCAATGAATTTCATGCATTGCATACAAATTGTAGTTTATTCGGTTGGCATCAGTCTCTTCAGAAGTTTTCATATAGCAGCATAGAATTGACACTGTTTTACTCAGTTTATAAAATGGTTTTTTGCCTTTTTAACGATAAACGATATATGATAATATTATTATGATAGATATATCAAAGAAGAGTTTACTTTGCACCTAGTATATATATATATAATAGTATATAAGAATAGAATAATAGGAAAAGTATTCTTCTAATACCACTTTTATTATAGCTTATATAGCTTACAGGGAAACCCTTGACGAGGAATAAAACTACTATTATTATACTAGAGCTAAAAGAGCTAAAACAAGATCCATGTATGTACTAATGTTAAATTGTATTAAGAGAAACAGGTGCTCTTTAATAATAATAATAAGTAAAAAACTAAGTAAATAAATAATAAGTAAAAAATGATGTTTGCTCTATCCTGAACTCGAAAATAGATATAATAGAGTACCCTTGCTTGCGATTTAAGGCCTTTTAGTAGTAGTTGTTTTGTATTTCCAATCAAAAAATTATTTCAAATTATAGACGACGATAGCAGTGTTTCCTTTCCACCTGCACTCTAGGGCTCGAGGATTCTTTGTAACTTAGTGCTTTCTAATATGTATGAATGAAAATATGTTATAAGACAAGTATTCTCAAAGATAGTATTTTTTTCTATATTTATGGTCATCTAACGGGGAAGTAGATTCAGTAGTATAGGATGGTAGAGGCAGAAATAAGTCAGGCTATAATATAAAACGAAAAGATATCGACGTTATTATTTTTGGGAAAAGGAACACGGGCACAAGGGAACTCTAATATTATAAATATAGATATCGGTGCTATATTTATTAATCTAAGATTCCTGCTCTTTATTTTCGTTACAAACAAAAAAGAGTAAATAATAAAGATCTTCATTTCGTTACCAAGCTTTTTATTTAATTTTTATTTAATAACAACAAGTAATAACAACAAGGTAATTTATTGTCTCCAGCAGACCTAGTATATTTATGACTCTTTATGTAAGTCTTCTTCCTCCTTAGGCTCTGTTTAGCAAAACTAGCTGGAAAGTTAGCTGGTAGCTGGAAAGCTAGCTGGTAGCTGGTTAGGTAACTGGTAGCTGGTTAGGTAGCTGGAAAGCTAGCTGGTTTTAAATGTAGGTGTTTAG
>JAYMSO010000049.1:0-14789 GCA_036897175.1 Plantago depressa | reverse complement strand
CTTTTCTTTCCTTGTGAAAATAAGAGATTCTAATGTTTGGAACTTCTTTGATATCTCCACCCAACCATCAATTTCATGTAACAAATAATCAGGAAGTTTGAAGCAACTCATAACATGTTCATAACTTGTTATGAGTGGAGATTGATTGAAGAACTGATTTAATAAGTACTTCTTTATCAGCCTTAGACAAAAACTTCTTCTCAAAACCTTGAGTTTTCTCTCATACCATTTCTCTAAGCCAACTAAACACTTCCCTTTTTTACCTACCCATCTCCGTAGGAAGACCCAAATACTTCTCATGCCTATCAACTACTCTAACAAGCAAAACACTTCGAATATCCTCCACCCTTCCACCAAAAGTGTTACGACTAAAAACCACAGTATACTTTTCAATATTAATTTCCTGATCAGAGGCAAGACTATAACAAGTAAGCAATCTATCAATCTCTCTAGCAGCTTCAATAGTAGCTTGACAGAATAGTAAAGTGTCATCCGCAAATAAAAGGCGGGAGATCCTCGGTGCACTAAGACTAACAGCCACCCCAGTTAACACCTCTCTCCTCTCAGCATCTTTAATGAGGTAGCTAAAAGCTTCAATACAGAAAATAAATAAGGTGAAAGAGGATCTCCCTGTCGGATCCCCTCTTTGGCTGGATAGGTGCAAGTGGTTCACCATTCAGAATTATTGAATACTGAACAGTAGTAACACACAACATAATAAGATCAATAAATTTCTTTTCAAAACCTAACTGATATAACACACTCTCTCTAGAGAAGGCCACTCAACTCTGTCGTAAACTTTACTCATATCTAGTTTCAAAGCCATAAAACAATTCTTGCACTTAGTTTTTGTTTTGAAAAATGATTTACCTCATAAGCAACTAAAACATTGTCAGTAATAAGTCGATTTGGTACAAAGGCAGATTGTGTTTCAGAAATTATATCAGACATATGTGATTTCAGTCTATTCGTAATTGCCTTATTAACAAAACAAAATCTTAAAAAGAGATGCTTGTTCAAGTATAGTACCTTCAGTATCAAGTATTCCATCCTCAATCAGCATTGGAATGTTTAGTGCTAACACGAACAAAGACGCTGGTGAAGACCAGAACCCTGCCGATCCAATCCCAATACTCATCGCCATCTTCCCAATACGGCCCAACATATGGTCATAAATCATACAAGTAATCTTATCCTCCTCTGAACCATTTATCTCTAGTATCAGCTCCTCAAGTTTCTCAGGCAACTTTTGATATAGTGTCTGTACCAGTTTCTCAGGTGCACTCATATCATTCGAGTCCAATCCATCATGTATAGAAACCAAATTAATCCCTTCCTCCAACGCGCTGATGTCTCCATTTGAGAAGGAGTTGATGATGCTCTGATGAATGTCCTCCGTGTTAACGAATGTGATTCTGATACCATGTTTGGCTAAGCACTGGCCAAGTTCCAGTAAGGGTATAACATGACCTTGCATTGGGTAAGGCACCATCATCACATGAGGCTTGCCCATTGCTGTTTGGTTTTCTTGGTATAAAGCTGAACTGGTGATATCAATCAGTTTATAGCAATCAGTAGCTTTCATTGTTTTCTTCAGCTAGAATTGTTCAACTAACCTTTGACACATTCTAATACACCTGCACACTTTATTTGACTAAAATGTCATTGGAGTGTATGGTCAAAAGATACATATTGACACATGACCTTTTTCAGATAGAATATGTGGTTTAGGTGAAGAACAGGTAAACAGAGCTCTGAGTGGTGAGTAGCCAGTAGCTTTCCTTGTTGTCTTCAGCTGGAAATATTCGGATTTCTGTAGAAATGCTCGAATTTTACAAAAAAAGTTTTAAGGAGTTTCAGAAATATTTCAAAAGGCTTCAAAAGATTAGGCAAAATATGTACTAGATTATCCAATGAATTTAAAGCATGAGAATTTTTCTCTTTTTGTTCCTGTTACATCAGAAATGGAACTTTTCTATGCTTCCGATGTAAACCCAGGAAACTTTAAGCTGTACGACTAAACTGACAGAACTTCCTGTTCTTCGTCTCTATCCTTCATTACGTTGTTAGACATCAATATCTCCGAGCGTATATCCAGTATCTCAGGATGCAATATGTCCCCAACAACAAACGTGTGCACCTGATTCTTTAGCTCAATCCAACTATAGCCAGGCTCCTTGATGATCCCCCTCATACCCATTATCTGTCTTACGCGTTTGGCATCCTCCAATCTACCCAAGGCCGTATATATACTTGAGAGCAACACATAAGCTTATGACTCCTGTGAGCCCAACTCCACCAACTTCTCTCCGGCATAAGCACCTAACTCATAGTCACGGTGGTTCTTACAAGCCCTTAGCATTTAGCAATATAAGCCACAAACAAAGACCATGATCTTTATTGGCCGACTCAATTAATTCTTTAGCTTCTACGAGCTTCCCCGCACGACCAAACATATCAACCACACAAGCATAGTGCTCCAAAAGTGGAACCATACCAAATTTTTCAGACATTGACTTAAAATACACCCAACCTCTGTCTACCAATCCCATGTGGCTACAGGCAGAGAGAATATTTACAAAGGTAACATTGTCGGGTTTTGCACACGTTGCATCTCTTGAAAAAGGCGAATTGCTTCAAGGCCATAAACATTTTGAGAAAGACTGGAAATCATTGCATTCCATGACACCACATCTCTAGCAGGCATTCTCTGAAAAGCAGCAAGCCCATCATCAAGTCTCCCACATTTAGCATACATGGTTGAGAGAGCACTACCTATTGGAACTTTGAGAGTGAGTCCAAACTTAACAACATGAGCATGTATCTGTTTTCCTTGCTCTAGTGCTGAAAGGCCAGAACAAGCTTTCAGTACACTGGCCAAGGTCAACTCGTTAGGAGGAATCCCTTGCTTTTGCATTCTGCAGTACATATTATAAGCATCCTCATTCTCTCTGTTTTTAACCAATCCGCTAATCATGGTAGTCCACAGTACAAGATCCGGTTCATTCAGATATTCAAAACCCTTATTGGCTTCAACTACACAACCACATTTGGCATACATATCAACCAATGCAGTCATGATATAGATCTGGCCCTCGAAGCCTAGTTTAACTAAATACCCGTGCACCTGCTTTCCAACATTCACTAAATCATTGTCACTACACGCTTTAAGCACTCCGACAAGGGTATACTCACTTGGTTTCATCCCATGAGCATGCATCTCCACAAACAACACAAGTCCCTTCTCTCCTTCCCCTCTCTGTGCGCATCCCGTTATCAATGCAGACCAAGTAATCGAATTCTTATCACTCGAAAGCTCAAACACCCGCACAGCTTCACCCAAACTCCCACACTTGGAATACATCGTAACAACCGCATTCCCCACAGAAACAACCTCCAATAAAGCATTCTTGATCCCAAAACAATGAATCTGCTTCCCCACATTCAAAAACTGGGGTGCCACAAAAGCACTCAAAACACTAGTACACACAAACTCATTCACATCTACCTCTCTCCCACAAACCAACTGTCTAAAAACCCCAACCGCCTCACTAGCCATCCTACTCGTAGCATACCCCGAAATCATACTCGACCAAGTAATCGAATTCCTCTCAGGCATTTCATCAAACACCTTCCGCCCATCTCCCAACAATCCCAACTTACAGTAAACATTAACCAGCGAACTGTACACAAACACATCATCAACACGCACCAGCTTCGTCACCAAACAATGCGCCTGCCGAGCAATAACAGAGTCCACCAAAACGGATGCAGCAGACAAAATCCCAGAGAAAGTATGCGAATTCGGAAGAGTATACTGAAAAATCATATCTTTGAGAAGATGGAGAGCTGATTGGGAGAAATGGGAGAGACCCAGTTGAGAATAGGAGTTGATGAGGATGTTCCATGGAACAACATCGGCTTTTTGGTCGTTTGGGATCTCTGAGAAGAAGAGACGAGCTTCGGAAAAGAGTTGGCATTTGGCGTACAAGAGGAGGAGAGTGTTGGAGACGATGGAGGAGGAAGGAAGCTGGCCGGTTTTAGTGAAGTGGGCGTGAAGGGATCTTCCACCGGAGATGGATTTCTGGTCGGTGAAGTGGCGGAGGACCGTGAAGAGGTTGCGGAATTGTAATGGAGTTGCTCTGTTCATCAGGGAAACTAATTTCTTGATTCTCTAGACAGAGCTTCAGATTTTGTAATCACACCTATTATATATGGATCTAAATTTTCACATATAATTATCATTACGGTTCATAAGACTATGTTTTTCTCGTCTGAAAAAACTAAACTGAATGAATCTGAATGAAAATTAATCGTATTCAAGTTCAATTTTGGAAGGAGGGATGTTGGTTTATCAACATTTTTAATATTGGTTGATTTGCAATTTTAATACCTAACGCGATAACTTCAGTTTAGATAGTTTATATATTTTCCATGAATTGAGTTGCCATGATGTTGCATCCAATTTGGATACGTGATCATTGTACTTGAATCATTTGATGCATCATGAATTTTAACATTCAAATGGACGGAGTGCCACATGAATGTCACGTGTGTGTATGATGAAAAGTGATGGAATGGACGTATAGTATACATTAGTGTATGATAAAAGGTGATGGAATGAATGTATACATTATGAACTGGAAATGGGCAACAACTGGGCATTTGGTCTAGTGGTATGATTCTCGCTTAGGGTGCGAGAGGTCCCGAGTTCAATTCTCGGAATGCCCCCTTTTATAAAGTTTTTTCTCCGTTTTCATTTTTTTTTTTTTAGCAAATGAAGATTCATATATAACATCATCAAAGACCAAACAGGTCAGAATTCAATACAATCATTAACAGACATCATGACGAAGTAAATCCCCACCATCACTATCTTCTAAAATATCATGAGCAAGAGAATGGGCCAAAGAGTTCCCATTCTTCTAATAAACTGAAAACTAACAGAAGTAAAAAAACGAACAACGCGCCCTAATATCATTAAGAATTCAACCAATCGCTGAGTAATCAACATTCACAGATTGTAAGGCTTGGATGACATTTAGGCAATCACCCTCAAACTGCACATGTTGATATCCAACTCAATAGCCAACAGAACTGATTGACGTACCGCAGAAGCTTCCGCAAACTCCGGATTGGAAACAAATGGGACTAAACGTCTGCGCCAAGCCACAATAGAGCCTGAACTGTTACGCCCCACCACCCCTAAACCAGATTGTTGATTAATCGCATCATCGAAATTGAATTTCATAAAATTTGCAGGCGGAGGACTCCAGTTAACTGTTTCTTCTTCAGGAGGGCGTGGTTGTCCAAATTGATGCTGGGCTTGTTTAAAACGATGGATATACTGCATAACAAAAGCATTAGAATCCAGAGGATCATATCCAAAGCCTTCATGAACAACCTTCTTCCCATAAAAGAGTTTGTACCAAATTAACATCCCACATCTCCAAGTCTTGATCAATCAAATTCGAAACTGTGGAATCTCCTAAATCATATAAGTCAGGTGTGAAAACACGAAAAGCATAGTTTCTTGGCAACCAATTATCAGACCAAATCCGAATACTAGTCCCGTCCCCAACCCTCCATCTCACTCCCTGTTTAACCAAATTCATGGCTCCAAATATACTTCCAAGTAAAGGATGCATTAGATTTAGGAATAGTCTCAAACACATCACAATTAGGTAAATATTTTGCTTTGAAAACACGACTAAGAAGGGAGTCAGGATATTGAATTATTCTCCAAATTTGTTTCCCTAACATGGCAAGATTGAAAAATCCAGTTGATCAACCCTGTTCTTGATTTCTTCAGATGCAATGATCCCACAGTCATTCTTGTCCAATCCGAGTCCAACTTTCCAAATATCACAAATGTAGCTCCGGTTCATAAACTGGTCTGCGAAATAAGGCCAACAAAGTATTGGGACCCCATTACTTAAGCTTTCAATGGTAGAGTTCCACCCGCAATGACTAATAAAGCAAGCAACCGAACGGTGGCTGAGAACCTTCTGCTGTGGTGCCCAGCTTATAATCAGCCCCTGACTCGATATTCTGTTAAAAAACCCCTTCGGGAAGGCCTCATTTGCCTTTGTTCCAGTAGTCATTTCAGGACGTATGACCCAAAGAAACGGGCGGCTAGTGTTCTCAAGCCCCAATGCTAACTCTAGTAACTGAGCTGATTCGAACATTGTGCTGCTTCCGAAAGCAATATATATGACTGAGTTGACCTCCTTTTGATCAAGCCATTCTAGGCAAGTGTAGTCTTGTTCCCACAAGTGGCCTGCTGAGACTCCAAGGCGGGTGCTGGCTAGAAGCGGGCCGATGGGGACTAATTGTGGGAACGAAGCAAATACTCCTGGCTCAAGATCATTGATCGAGTTGCAAACTAGCCAGTCTACTGATTTTGATAGATTCATATTTTCAATCAAGCTATTGAAAAGCACCTTCTGGAGTGGCAAGGATCTTACAGTAGTCCAGTGTATGTCTGGTGTGCTGATGATAGGGAACGTTGGACCGAACTGAACCATCTGGTTCTTCATTACAGATCCTGCATTTTAACATGATCATCAGTCCTTGAAACAACTAGTTTGCATCAAGATTGTCAGTACATTTCATTAACAAAATCCCTTATTGTCACCGAGTATTTGCAGATGATTATTGCAAACTGGTTATACCTTTTTGAAGCAGAATCACTGAAACCCTGTTCGCAGAACTGATTATAACTTCGATCTACTTAAAAATAATTTGATAGAGTCATACTCACTTAGAAGCTATTTTAACCTGATTCTACTTCATTTAATCACTTCACAATAATCTAGAGTAATAATATTGTCAACTTTGGACCTGATCAAAATTCTAAACCAATCTGTGTGCCGGACTTATAGTTTAATGAGATTCTTTTCGTAAAGTACTTTAAAATGAGTTGGCCATGTATGAATTAATGTACCATAAACACATAGAATTTCTCTTCAAGTGTGTTAACTATTTGGTGTTTTAATAGTGGTCACAACATACCTTACTAAATAAGTACTAGTGTACTGCGTCCAACTCCCAGCTACACAAGATTCAAAATATTTAGTGCAATTTCATACCACTTGCATTGTATGTGTAATATACTATGAGCAGCAGTAGTTTGAAGGAATTAATGAGAGCAATCAATGAATTCACGTTTTATATGTCTTTCCACGTGCATGTAATAAAAATCTGGGATACATTGTCTTATGCTAACTTATAGTATAGTACTAATAATAGTTTTACTGAGTCTACTGAGTGAAAAGAGTCGAATCCGATGTGAAATTTTGAGATGATAGAGGGTAACCAGTGATACCGGCTACAAGAAAAATTCAATCTTGATGCAATTTAAAGTGTTGGTACAAGTTCGCCTTAATTTGTAAGCATAAATGTTCAATCTTGCTGCAGATTTTAATCAATCAAGCTTGACTAATTTTCTTTAATCCAATCCATAAACTTATCAAAATTCTTCTGTGAACATCCTCCTTCTGTAACACCAGCCATGATCTTGTTTTTAAGTTCCGAAGATCTCATTCTGTAACCATCATCATTAAGCAGTTGTTCAATCTTAGTCTTGATTTCTTGTTCCTTGATGATCCCATTTTCATCTCTGTCTAGACCTAACCCGATTTTCCAATGATCACATATGTAGCTTTGGTCTATAAACTGATCTGCAAAATAAGGCCAACAGATAAAAGGAACTCCATTGCTTACCCCTTCCATCGTTGAATTCCAACCGCAATGGCTCACGAAACAAGCTACAGAAGGATGAGTTAACACCTCTTGTTGAGGTGCCCACCCTACTATTTTCACGCGGTCCTTTACACGCTCTTTGAAACCGTCAGGATAAGAATGTTCTGTATTTTCTACCATGTCCTGCCTCACGACCCACAGGAACGGTTTGTTTGTGTTTTCGAGTCCTAGAGCTAATTCTTTGAACTGAGACTCGTTGAAAATAGTGAAACTGCCAAATGCAACGTAGATAACAGAATTCGGACTTTGTTGATTAAGCCAGTCGAGGCAAGCGGAATCTTCTGGCCAAAAGTGGCCTGATGACTTCCCGAGGCGGCTGCTTGCCACCAGGGGTCCAATGGATAAAAAATCTCGAAGGAAAGCAAGGGCCGCAGGTTCTAACTCGGTGGATGTGTTGCAGATGAGCTTCTGTGCCAGCTTTGCGAGTTCGTTGTTCTTTAGTATATACTGAAAAACAATTCTTGTTAGGTCCAAATCAGGCAGGCACCATGGTAGGTACATTGTGCTCATCTTTGGCATGGATGGAGCTAGTTGAATTTCCTGATTCTTTATCGGTATTCCTGTTGAGAAAGACAAGAAATGGATTATAACTTGAATCGTAGCATGTTCGTGGAGGGAGTAGAAAAGATGAGAAGGCTCACCATCACTGTCTAGGATGCCATCATCAATCATCTTCTGAGCACTCAATGTCGACGCACACATTGCAACGGATGCTGGAGAGAAAGAAGCTCTCTTGATTCCCAACTTTTGAGCCACCTCTAATGCCCAACCCATGTAATAATCAGCAATAATGCACACAACCTGATCACATTCGGTCCTGTTGAACTTTTCAATAAGAACTTGCAGCTCTCCAGGCATGAACCTGGATATAGCTTGTGCTAACTTTCCCAGGTCATTCCGTTCTTCCATTGATTCGCAGCCATCTGGAATTGAAACCATATCTATGAGTTCATGGATCTTTCCTGTTTCTGGAAAAGCCTTCAGAACTCGCTCGTGATTGAACTCAGTGTTCACAAATGTTACTCGGAAACCTTTGTTTGCCAAACAATGAGCAACCTCCATTAAAGGAATTACATGGCCTTGTGCTGGATATGGTACAACCAGTACATGTTGCTGTTTTCCCATTTTTTATTACTTTTACTCAATTTCTCAAATTCTGTTGTGAATCCGAACTTGTTCGTCACAAATTTATAGGCAGTGGAGTGGATCTCATTCGGAAGTTTTCATGCCAGGCTTTTGGCATTTTCAATGAATTGACCTCTTGCAACTTCAGTTCTTGTTTAGTATGTTTAACTTATCTGCCTAAATGGCCGTTCTTGGAGTAATATATATGTTCTTCACTGCTATAAATCCTCTGTTACAACTATGCATATGTAGTGATTCAATTGATCTGTCCTTTACTGTTTGGAGTTCTTGAAGAATGTATACACAAGGGGCTAAAGTTTTGGCAGCTTCTGTTGTCTTGATCTGTATTTCTGATACAATAGCCGGCATCCAGAGAAATAAGTAGAAGGGTCCCCAGTCTCACATGCGCCATTAACAAACGGGCAGGCTTTCGCATTGCTCGCAAATTGTGCCATTTTCCCGCTATATTTTCTTTCAAGTGGATATCAAAATTTGTCTTCTTGCGGTTGAAATTACGAAAAACACCCTTGGTGGACATTAAGATATCTTTCGTCGTGGTGTAGGCCCGATTTATCAACGTAACAACGGACCCAAACTTTCCAATTTTTCGGGTGATTAACTAATCCCAATTATTGTAAAAAAAAAAAAAAAAAACTAATCCCAATTTCATAATATATGCAGAAAAAGAAAAAATAACCTTCATGTGGATCTTACTTTAACTTCTCAAAAATTACTAATCTTGTATTCTTGTATATATTCTTCGAATTTTTCTATTAGAACTCTGCAATGGATTGGAAGGCATGAATTACTCCGGAGTATGATTTCATTGTTTATTTAAATTGTATGAAAATGTTGTAACAAATAAAGATGAAATGATAACTATTGTTCTGCAAGTTGCTCCCAAATGTATTTTGTAATATGCGGACATTACGAAGAGATCCTCGCAAGATCTTTTCACGTCCTATAGTGAAATAGATGATTGCATGTTATTAGGTGTGTCGGCCACTCCATTGTCTTTGGCAAAATGTTAATCTTACATTATTTTTTGGATGACGTCGGGATAATTAACCGCCACACTCAAAGTGGTTACGTAATATCATGCAAACCACGTAACTCAAGTTAAATCGTAATAAGTCACTAGTCACGACAGACTCAAAAGATGTAAATCACATAAATTAATTAACTTTTATGGATCAAAAATTGAGACGAAGTGGAATTTGATATTCATTACAACTCATGTCCTTTTGACATAATTAACTATATTACGAATGATTTTAGACATTCACTTCAAAATTCAAAACTAAAACACACAAATGAAACAACCAATTGTGTCCTTTATTTTGTCGTGAAGCCATGTTAATAATTACGGATACCACATGAAAAAGAAACAATAATGAGAGACGGATGGCCGTTCTTCAATCTTCACAATAGAAATGTGACCTCATCAATTAAAATAAAGGCTGTAACCCATGTTATTTTAATCAATGTTGTCCCCCTCACATGTCACAAAATCTAAATTGATTTTCTCCCATTTCACTCGCACAAACAAAAAAAGAAATTTTAAAAATAAAAAATCCCAAGGCCGTTTTCGTAATTCCACCCAACCTCCCTTGGAATTGATGTTTACTAAAAATATGATTGTCACTCAATTGACAAAAGATAAGAAGTTGAAGGTGATATAACTAATAGAAGAACCTTTCACTACTGATTTGAACAAAATAACGGTGCACAATGTATATTTTAAAAATGTTAAAACTATAAGTTGAGTTTGAGTTATGAATTGATTAGAAACGTTTTAACTATAATTTATTCGTTATGTATTCAGTTAAGACACTAAGTAGAAACTAGTTAGGTATCATATGTCTATAAGCTCCCTGGGAAGAGATTCACGTAACAAATCCCAATTAAATAAACTGGATTTTGCGAGATACCATCGCCTCGTTTTAAACACTAGTCGGCTACCAGGTACATGGAAATATTTGCCGATTTAGTTGAGACTTGAGAAGACGACAAGTGAAAAAGTAGCCCGTAATAACAGAAAGGAGTGCACTTGTATTGTCTGATGCTAGACAAATTAAACAAGTGGGTACGAGACTAGTATTAACATAGAGCATATTTACACCTATATATAACGATCCAAGACTCCATTCCAAATGAAATAGATGGTGGAAATCAAATAATTCGGATGCCGACCCAAAAAACAAAAGGGATAAAGATAGAGTTCATTTTGCACATGCCTAGTTCCATGAAATTAACTCACCAACACATACACGCTAGCTAGATAGTACAGTAGACAGTTGTGTTTCATGAATGAAAAAACCTAAAAGCCTCCTGTGATATAGACCAGACATTTCACTTTGAGTTGTATTTCTGACTTTGTTGGGACAAAAAGTAAAGCAAGAAAGAAGGGAAAAAAAAAGAGAAAAATCTCCGTCCGTTCGAAAATTTTGGTTTACAATACAAATGACTAGGTTATGCAAACACCTCTATATAAGTTCCAACATAATGTAATCATGGTATCAAAATCTATGAGTCATGTGCAGACCTTAGTTCGAATCTCCACGGAAATCAACTTTACTTGTATGATTTTTTTTTCTTGAATGGACTCTCAAAAGAAATTGAATTCAACCATGAGTGTCGGGAATAGTAAAGAATTAATATAAATAACTACTATGTTATATATTTAAACTCAAATAACTTATTACGAGCTTAAACTCGAATTCAGGCATGGAATTGAATCTGCTGATCCATACGAGGACGCTGTGGTAGCTTTGCCTTTAGCTGCTAAGGAACGCCTTCTTCGGATTCTGCGGCTCGGAATTGCCACACGATTTGATGTAAGTTCTTATTTGTGACTATTTCCTTGAGAAACTAAGTGTTTCACCTAACTTGATTTCAAATATTGGGATGAGATCTTTATTGATCAAAGCCAGACATTCTATGTGTGGATTAAAGTCTTATTCATCAAGTCTTGTGGCTCTACGGTTTAGGGATGTGTTTTTTTGAATATTTTGCATTAAATAATCAACACCAGCTTTTCAGTTTGCATTTGTCATCTCATTCCTTTAATCTTTTTCCTTTTCCCATTATTTACTAAATAATAACTGAGAATGCTAATAATCAAAATTTTGATTTGTTTCTTTCCTTGACTATGAACATGCTCTGTGATGGAATGATTATCTCAACCTCTAAATTCCAATGTCTGCCACTAATGTCCAGTAACGATTAGGCTTGGTGAACCGTTCCTAGTTTTACTGCATTCTTCTCTTCGATTTAACCTTCTCAGACATGCATAATTTATTGTTCTCCATTGACAGATTGATGTCAATACTCTACGCTGTCTCAAGGAATTACCCGAGACTGTTGCTATATCTGTCCTTGATCAGGTTTTGCACCATCTCGTTTTGTTTAGTGGATATATTGTTGAATTATTATCATTGTGAATATAATTCTTCCTGTTCTATGATCATATGAAGCTCTGGTGGCTTGACAACATCTAACTGTTTCCTTCAAACTGCTCGTTTGTAGTTCATGTTATCAGGAGCCTCTGCACAGAACAAAGGAGTATACCTTGCTGAACTGATATCTAGAGTATGCTCATCTATTGATTATGTATTGGTACTTGTTTCTCTGCTGCTGTCATTTTCTATACCAGACACTGACAGTTCCTCTCTGTGCATGCAGTATCTTGCTGATAAACTGGGGCTGGGTCAAAGTTTAGCCAGTTTGTCTAGAGCTCCTGAGCGTGGTACTGCAAATGATCCTGAGCCGTTTAGCTATTCTCCTCGAGTATCTCCCGGGGCTCTTGCTTCTGTAGCATCTCATGCACGCTCAGCTTTAGCTAGGTTAGTTTCCAGTTTTCACGTTGACAATCTTTTACCCATAGTAGTGGGAATATAGCCCAAAACAATCATGGTGACTTGGATACATGTTGCAACAATTTTAACACTGGTGGCAAGAGGCATTGAATTGCAACTTTTCTCTTTGCAGGCCTGATGCATATCCACTTCATAATGTGTCCTCATTCCCAGATTATCCTCTAACAAGTCGAGCACCGATTGGCAGATTCGATCAGCAGTTAGAATATCTTAGACCGAACCGAGCTCTATCTGGTTCCCAGATGCTTATGGGCAGACAGGAGCAGAATGTTCCCGATTATCTTTTACCAAACCGGACCTTATCTGGGCAGCGAATGCTGAGTGACAGGGTGGAGGATGGGTCAGATTTTCTCATGCACAGAATGGGAAGAGTAGAGGAGAGTTTTCGTTCTCCACTTGAACCCACAACAGGCTCATCATATGGCAGAGCTGCGCTAAGAGTGGAGGAACCTTATATTCCTCCAAGAGATGAATTACCTAGCTCATCCTATGCGAGACATGGAATAAATTTAAGTTCTGATGCTACAGCTGTTGCAGATCGCCAAGGGGCACCACGTCCTCAGATGAGGTTTGATCCTTATACCGGTGAGCCTTACAAATTCGATCCTTTCACCGGAGAACCAATCCGCCCAGAGAGTGGACCGCACCAATTTTGATCTAGGCAGTGATTCATTCACCCTTCTTCCCTTAACAACTGTATTAAGGATTTCAAACAAATTTGTTGTCAAAATTTTATTCACCTTATAGATTACAGAACCTAGATCGTGTTATTTGGCAATGCTCAAATTGATTTCTGTGATGCTGTACAATCTTGTTTAGCTGGATCCTAGTTATTCTTTTTTTTTCTTTTCTTGTCGTGCTAGGTGCATTAATATGTTGTATGTATCCCCTGGGATGGTCAGAAAACTTCGCAATAAAAATTGCAACCGCCTTGAAGATTATAATCGTCTCACTCCACTAAAGTAGTGTTTCAAGTTATTTATGTAACCTGTTTTGCCTGCACGATACAAATATGGTAAATTAAGTTGACCCTCCTGTTGCATCTGAAATTATACAGGATAAAAGCTCAGGTTCGTGGTTTTGATTCTCAATGCAGCCTCAATTATGCATCCCCTTGTTACTGAAATCTAAATTCCGAATAAAAAAATTGCAATAGATAGGAAGTTGGAACATGGATACCAAAGTTCTATGTACCAACAAACCTGAATTTCTAATGAATCTGCCAATCTGGAAACCTAGAACACCAATGTGGATAACCCCTCCAATATATTGTTCTTTATGCCTTATTTAGCAACTGCTATCAGCTACTTGGATTTTGTCTATATAATGCTCATCTAAGTTTAGTATCCTGAACTTGTTGCATACCCACTGTTTGTCGGTCTGCCAAATTATATTTGACTTGTTGGATTTCTTTATCTAGTTTCTCTTTCTTTCATGTACAAAGCTAATTCATTTTCCTGCTCTCCTTTATTTCCCATCAATTAAGACTTCAGTTTACGTATCCATTTTCCGTTTCCCTTCTCAAATATCTTTACTTGAAACTTCCAGATCACGTAGCCTCAGGCATCTCTGTTTTTAATCTTAGAGAATATAAGAAGTTAAAAGAACAGGCATCACTATTTTCATTGACAATCCTGTCATCTATCCTTATCACCACTAACACTGCAAAAAGAAATAGCAAAAGCAGAAGCAGAAACTGAAACCGAAACCAAACCCAACACAACACCAAAACCAAAACAGCATTTGTTGTACGAAACCAAAAATCAATTCTATAAATGAAAGTTTAAAACCTGAGACCCAATCCAAACACTCTAAAGACATTCTGCATCTATACAGAACTAGATTTAGGCTTTAGGGGAAAATCTTGATCAAGTTTCCTTATTTTATGGAATAGAGATATTTTCCAAAGGTTTTCCAAAATTTTCCAGAATTTATTTTCCCCTATTATCCCACAAACCAAATGAAGCCTTGCAAGAGAAGAAGCATTACCAGCCAATAAAGCCTGTCACGAAAGAGGAGGTA
>JAYMSO010000048.1:0-14812 GCA_036897175.1 Plantago depressa | reverse complement strand
CATTTTTGTAATTATTTAATAATTAATTAAAAAAATTATTGTACGTATTATGTATGGCATGTATGGCGTATGTTAGTAGTAGATACAATAAAAATTAATCATTTAACAATTAATCATTTAACAAATTAAAATGGGAGTATTAAGAAGAATTGATAAGGCCTTGTTTGCTTGAACAATTATTTACTATAGCAAATAAGTTGGTCAACTCAAAATCTGAAAGGACCTAAATGTAATTGTTCAAACTAACAAGATTTATATGCAACGGAGTCTTCTACCAGAGCGTATATGTAATTGATCCTAAAAATAACTTATACTTTACAAATTTGGTCTCTATGTTTTATAATTTAATAAATTGACCTATTTTTTTAAAAAAAATAATTAAATAAAAAATTTACTTTGCTAGATTAAACGAAACAATATTGCAACACAATCCCCCAAAATTATCAAATTCACAATATAGAAATTCAAAAAAAAAGAAAAAGAAAAAGGGTAATCGAATCTCCTCCATTTGAGACCCAACTAAGCTCCGATTGGAGTTGTTTTATAGCCCCAATCGGAGCATTAAACAACTGATGTTGGAGCTTTCAACAACTCCGACGAGAGAGCTCTCACTGAAGCTCATTTACAACTCCGTTTGGGGCTGTAAAAACACCATTTAACTTTATCCCAAACAACATTTTCTATAACTCACATTTAATCCGTTATTATTCATCAACTAAATTTTTTCCTTTAACTCACATTTTAACTTTATACCAAACAGTCAGGTATGTAGTGTTTAAATTGCATGCCAAACGTCTGGAAAAAAAAAATTAACGGATGAATAGTCCCATTCAACTCCATGCCAAACAGTTCGTCTAAATTTTTCTTAAATTCATTTCGGCCACACTTTCAACATTTAATGCGCAGCACAAACCCAACTCTTGAAAAAAAACAAAATGAAATTTTCATACTATATATTCGAAACAATCTTGCTGGTATATTCTTAACCACGCAAATGTAGGCCTATAAAGCAGTACTCCTAAACGAAGCAACTTCTATTGGCAGCGATGAGAACTCAGAACAAATAGTGCATATTGGTAAATGTACAAAAGTAATTTTTTTAAAGTACTTTAGTTAGAGATCCACAACAAGATTACAAGGCAGACATATAATGCAGTTCTCATCAACCAAGCAATTTGTATACATGCAAATTAAGAAGAAAAAAGAGGGGGTGAGAAAAATATAAGAACATCCATTTGTGATTTATTAATTCAAAGGAGAACTAATTCATCTGCCATTTCGTCCCTGGTAATTGGAATTCAAAGATACCTCAATTTCTTCAAGAGATCGTCCTCTCGTTTCAACTATAAAGTAGTATGAAAATGCAGCTCCTAACAACGAGATGCTCCCAAAGCCAGCATACACTGGAGCAACACCAAATTTTTCCACCAATTCCAGGAAAAACAGACCCACCAAGAAGTTAAACACCTGAATTCACAACACAAAAATCAAACCATGATACAAATTAAGTTTACATGATATTGAACACAAGTGCACATGAAATTTTACGAGGTGTTGATGTCTGTCTAAGCTATCTCACCCAAGATGTTCAGTGTTGATGTCTGTCTAAGCTATCTCACCCAAGATGTTCAGTGTACATCACAAACTCTATTTCTCCACAAGCTTCACTAGTTCTAAGGTTTTTCTATGAACTTTGGGTCTCAGAAAAATAATTCCAAATCTTTTTGACATATTTTTGGAACCATCAATACTTTCTTATTTCCAAAACAAGTCAAGTACAACCGATCCAAAAGGATCCAGGTATAAAAAACAAAAAAAGAGCGTATCCTACAAAAAAGAAACAGGGAAACTGGGAACAACCAGAGCTCCTACCTAATGCATAATTCCTGACTATTCACATGTATTTTCAACTTCCTGTTTAACACACAACGAGTAACTATAACCAGCACTATTTCCTGTACCGCAGTTTGCTGGATCGGCAACTGGGAAAAAACCATGGAATTCCGGCAAGACCACAACATATAGATAGTTTCAGCACTAGCTAATTTGAGTAGACTGACCTCCAGTTTTTCTTCTTTGTCTCATGTATTAACCATACCTGTTCGGTGTCCCATGAACCTGGTGTATGCTGGAAATCACACCAATTCAGCACTTGAGTCCAAATGTGTTTGGTAACACCATATTCGAAAAACTAATGGTTGAGAGTCTCAACAGCACCACAGAAGCAGCATAGACCGTCTATATGTACGCCTAACTTAACTAATCACTCCTCAGTAGACATTCTTCCAAAAAAGCAAAGCCATACGACAAAGAGAGAGTGTGGTCTAGCCACAATACTGAAGAACACCTTTCTCCAAGGCATCTGTATCTTCTCTTCCCTAAGCTCCTTGTACAATGCAGTTGTATCAAATTTGCAAGAAACCAGCAGTGTAGTCCAATAGATAGTTTGCATCACTTCAGTTCTACCTTTCATAATCCCTTTGAAAATCCAACAGTTAACTGGAATAGGCCAGTTCATAACATCATGAATTTTCAAATAAAAAATATGAACCCATCTCACCCATAGCTTGTCAGCTTTAGATTGGAGGTTCCACAACGACTTGGCAATAACTGATAGAATTCCATCTCATCTTAAAACTCAAACTTGTATAGAAGTGTCGAATCTAGTCATTTATATTAATTCTTCAATATCCCACACTCGTGGTCGATTTTAACCTCTTTGGGAGGCCATTCGAGTGGAAATTTAATATGCGGCGGAGATCCTCTCCGTGGAGATTCGAACCCAAGTGAGCATGGACCAGAGGCTCTAATACCATATTGAATTGGGCCATCATCCCCTCAAAAGGCCTTATTAAGGGGAGTAGTTATCCAACTTATATATGTTGTTTGCCTGACCTTTCACAAGTGATGGAATATTCCAACAATAGCTTCAATGTGTTTTAGAACCTTTTCGGTAAAGGAAACACTTGAAGCCATTAACTGGTAACAGAGAATAGCACACTTCTGATCTAGGAAGCACACGGGGACGAATACAATACGGATATTTCGGGATGCCAAAATCCGAAAAAAAATAGGATACGGGTACGTTTTAGGATACGTTTATTTTATATATAATATATAATTAAATGTATTTAATAAAAAAGGACTGATAATGTAATAAACTAAAAATGAAGGGACTTACAATCTAAGTAACTAACAAATACTCTATCCGTTCCATTAATAACTTCCTAACTTCCTTATTTTGGGTTTCGTTAGAAACTTCCTAGACCAAAAAAAGGAAAGTATTTACCCTACTAACTAATTCTCTATTCTTTCTCTTTCCTACTTTATCATCACTTTATTCACTTTATTTCTTATTTTAATATCCACTTACAACTTTATCAATATAATACCACTTACAAACTAATATTTTATTAATTCTTCGTAATACAAGAGAAAAAGTTACTAATGGACCTGAGGTAGTACTAAAAGTTACTGCGACATCTTTCCTCATATATATAGTAAAATAAACACCAAAAAAGAGAAAGAAGCAGAGACCAGCCGACACAGCCGTAATTCGCGAAATAGCAAAATAAGGTGTTGCCGGTTGTTAGTGGCGGCACCGTGCCCGTATAGCATTCGGAATTCAGCCAAGTGACTGAGTCAAGGTTAGGAGTGAGAGGCTGCTACTTCTGTCAATCAATTCGTTCGATTGCCTTCTCTTTAGGTAAGTAGGGTTTTTTCCGGATCTAGTTATCCAACCCGGTACTAATGATTTAAAAAAAAAAAAAAAAAGGAACGGATACGTTCCCTTAATGTATTCGTGTCCCGCTGTCCCCGAAAACGTATTCCGCAGGGACTGAGGGGTATATCACGTCCTCGTGCTTGCTCTCCTAGCATAGCTCAACAACCTAACTGGCCAATGTTGAATTTTCTCCACAATTTTATTAATCAATGGTCTACACTAGTTTCCTACTAGTCAAAGGCACCCCAAGTACTTAAAGGGTAAGCTCCAACTGCAAAACCAGTAGTAGACAATAATTTTCCGCTCATCTTCATTGACCCCTCCAAAGTACACTTTGCATATAGCATAATTGGCCCTCAAATCAGTAGCTGCAGAGAAAGCATGAAATTTATCCATTAACAAACACACAGACCATGTATCTCCTCTTGCACACATAACCAAGTCATCAGCAAAGCATATATTAGCTATCTGTAACTCTCACATTTGGGATGGAAATTGAAATCAGGTTGCAACTTCAAATGTGCTAAACATCTATGAAGATACTCCATCACTAACACTGACAGAAGAGGTGAGATAGGACCTCCTTGTCCCAATCCTCTTTTTGCTTTCATAATTTACTATGCTGCCCATTAATGAAGTATCTATACGACACAGTAGATACACAAATCATTATCCATATAATGAATTGTGGAGGGAAACTCATTTATTTCATAATTCCTTCCAAATCACCCCATTCAACCGTGTTGTATGCCCTTTGTAAATCCATCTGGATACCACACTTAGGATAAATATGCCCCCGACTATATAATCTTATCAGTTCATGAGCAATGAGAATATTGTCATGAATCACTCTCCCAAGCAAGAATGCTGACTAATTGTCATCCACAACCACATTATGAGCTTGATCTTAAGATCTTAGAATTAATAGTACAACAAGTATTGACCTTAGCTCCTTCATAGTTTTTGTTGTAGAGGTTTTAGTAATGAGAGTAACTAGAGCACAGTTAATGGCAGCATATAGCCTCTCATTCACACAGAGATTAGTAATAGCAGCCAGGACATTAAGTTTCATCACTTCCCAAGTCACTTTGAAGAACTCAAAATTATAAGCATCCAAACCAGGAGCTTTTGTATCTCATATCCTTTTCAAAGCATTGAGAACTTCACTATCAGTGACAGGTCCAATTAGATTATCTCTATGTGATGGCTGAAGTTGTTTGCCTGCTTTTAAGACCACATATCAACCCCTCTTCAGTTAGAAGCAGTAGTACCTATCAAATTGTGATAGAAACTAAGTACCTCCTCCTCAATGCTATGGAAATCAGTCAAAATCCTACCTGTACTGTCCTCCAATTTCTGCGAGCTAGTTTTCTTGTTCTTCTCCTTAACAATATCATGGAAGTATGAGTTGTTGGCATCAACCAACTTAAGCCAATTAAGGGTGAATTGCAAGAATGGTCCTCCAAATGGAAATTCTGTGCGATTACGGTCCCTACAAATTCTATACTGCCAAAATAAGGACAAAGAGGACGAACTAAGAGCTTTCTCGATTGACAATTTTGGTCCTCCCACATTTGACTCAAATCGTTTATATTTTACAAAGTTACACCAAAATAATTTAAAATAGCCCATATAACTTAAATATATGTCAAAATAGCCCCAAATATTATTATTAAATAAACCCAAAATAAATTTTCTCTCAAATTATACCCCAAGAAGAAAAAAAAATTAAAAAAAGAAAACAACAGCTCCAAATCGGAGGTTCAACAGCTCCTTGTCGGAGCTGTTGAAGCTCCGACCTAGAGCTGATGTTGGAGCTTCAACATCTCCGACCTGGAACAGTAAAAGCTCCAGATCGGAGCAGGTGGGAGTTGTTTTTTCTTTTTTTTAGAAAAAAATTAAATCAAATGTTGATGGAGGTGGTGGTGGTATATATGATAGTGGTGCAAGGAAGGTGGTGGGATGAAATTTGAAATATTTTGGGTTTTATTCATAAAGATTTGAAACTTTTGGGGTCTATGCAAGTAACGCATATATACAATGATATATATGGTCCCTCAGGACCCTTTGTGAAAATAAAGTTCCACTTAGAACCAAAATCCCACAGGACGTGCAATTAGAGGACCATTCTTGCAATTTATCCAACCCATTAACTTTAGCTTTTTGTTGAAGTATTTGTTCCTCCAAATCAGTAGCTTGAATCAACATATCAGTCCTATATTTCACCATCTGGATATACTCCTCGTTAAACAAATATGTAGCAAAAGTTGTTGAGAAGCAGATTTTCTATGTTCTTGTATAGCCCTTACTCTAGTATTAACCTATGTGTTTAAATTCTTCAGAAAAGGTTGAAGTCTCAACAACTTTCTCCAAAGAACAAACATAGGTCTTCCCCTCATTTCTCCACTCCAATTTGCAGTAACTAGAGGCATGAAGCCCGATTTAGTAATCCACAGTTAAAAAACTTAAATTGCAGTCTAATTCTCTCCACATCAACTGCAAAACCCAATAGCTTGACTTGTAATGGAGAATGATCAGATATGGGTGTTAATACTTCAATAGTACAGTCAGATCTTGATAAACCATTCTTGGTTGCAAATAGCTCTATATACCAGTTTGGTGTTTGTTTGACCAAAGTATAGTGGTTCCCAACTGTACCATATTCCAATAATCTTGCCCGATCCATCATACTTTCCAAACAACAAATTCAATGAGCTGCACAGAATGCCCTCCAAGCACATCATTCACATGTAGAACATTGTAGTAGTCCCCAATAATCATCCATGGTCCATGAAGACCAACAAAAATACCTTCCAAATCAGTCCTCAACTTCCTTCAATTTTTAAGTTGGTTGTGAGCATACACAACTGTTAGCCAGTAAGAAAAGGTACCATTCAGTTCATAAACCCCTACAATGGATGAATTGATCTGAAGCTACTACTTTCCTGATACCCAAGTGACCAGCCTTCCAAAGCACCAAAATCCTACCATTAGCATGGTATTCATAATTGTCCAGACAACACCAACTAGAGCCCAAACTGATCCTTACTAGTAACAAACTTTCTCAGTTCCATAGTGAAATCAACCTCTATCAAAACTCTTTCATAAGACACACTGAGCTTCTTTGAGGAGCATTCATCAGTCATAAGTGTTTTACCCAAAGCGCTTGCAATCTTTCCCGAACTGTTTTCTCCCCAAAACATCAAAGGTAATTGATGCAAAAACACAACATCTCTATCCTCAGGAGACCGAAAACGAATGAGAAAATAACCCTCATCATTGTAGTAGTGTTCTGGTAATGCAACAAAATTCCAAACTGTACTCATGAAGTGTTTTACAGCATTCATGGATAACTCTTCACCTAGAGCATACATAATAAGTGCATTATCCCAAAACTGTAACTCATATTTGACATCCTCTTTATCAATATTAACTTCAAGTTCACCATCTACAATAGAAGGAGCAACATAAGGTAACTTGATTCCATGAGTGGGCAAGTGATTTCCTTTGCTAACACCAACCCAAGGGATTGTCGATTCAGCATCATCCTGTTGCTCAGTATCATCATGTTTCTCAGCATCTTCAAAGATTTCAGCGTCCTCTTCAGTAATAGGAGGAAGATCCACAGGCGGAGATTGGTGAGCCAGTGGAGGGCATTGAGCACCGTTAAAGGTATAGGCTGAATCTGAGAATTATTGCCACTCGAACTCTACCGTGTAACCGTATTATTACTCCCAGACGGACCACTATCAGCCCATCGTTGTTGTAGGATAGACCTCACCACTGCCGGAGGAGTCGCCGTCCACGACCACGAGGCATGATTTTGGTACGAAGTACGGACACACACTCAATGTGTGTTAATCGCACGCATTAGTGAGAGGGTTATCTTGTGTATTTTATTTAAATACAAACATAAAGATCACTTTATCTTGTAAGAAAACAGAATGACAAATTTATATGGCTGTTTTTTAGTGCATAAAAAACCAGAACAAAGGATGTTGGTACATACCCAGTGAACACAGAAACTGAAACCAAGGATCTTCCCTCGTGTCCTGCTACTACTGAGCTCTGGTATAATAATGCCAGTGACCGGCCCAGCTCCGATGGCAAAGGTAAATATGTACCTAAAGAAATTCAAAATGAAGGATAATGAATTGCTGAACAAAAGAACATAATATGGAACTCAAAATAAGGCCAGTATCTAGTATGAAAAATAAGAAGCAACAGTACCCTTATAACAAGTAGAATATGTAATATCCCAAAGATTCAGGTAGAGCAAGCTTTTGATTGTACCAAAAAAAAAAAAAAAGGAAAGAAGATAAGTGCAGTGGACTGTACATGGAGCTTCATGCAAATGAGCTATACGATATGCAAGTTATTTAACTAATTATTAGTGGAGACACAAAAGATAGGCAAGGTATAGAATAGGCACGTGATGGAACAAGTAGCATGTAATAGTCAAGCTTTATAATATCAATTCAAGATACTAGGAAAAATATATACATTATTGTGCCCAGTATTGATAAGTTCTGGCTGATCTCAGTGTTGATAGGAAAGCTGATGGCACTGGCTACTACAAGCATTGATAAGGCCTGCCCACAAAAGAGGGAAAGAAGAAAAAGGAAAATGATTGGCAAGTGTTCTCTAAAACATGCTGGAAAAGTATATACTAACTACAGTTCAACTGTTAATCATGAAACAAAATTCACTATGCAGAACCTATCTGGCACACTGTCGTCAAGCGGCAATATATTACTTCCTGCGTCCTCTGAATAGCTTCCCATTTTGACACTGTTTGCGTCCCAGGCAAAACTTCACATTTCCTCTTTTTTTTCAATCATTACTTCAAGTTTAATACATTCAAAAGTAAACCCACTCACATTATTTTATCCAACTTCCAACTTTACAAATCAATTTGAGGGACCCACTAGCACTATTTTATCCAAAAGAAATACAGACCTTATTTTGTCGACCACAAAAGTAAATGGGAAGTTATCCCCGGGATGGAGGAAGTACTTCATAAATAACTCAATATGTTAAGTGTACCAACTCTCTACCTTTGGGTACGGAAGCAACTTACGTCGAGTGCAAAATTAAATATGTTAATGATTCAAACATCGGCTTGAATGCATATGTATTTTATCAACTAATCTCAACATCCAACTGTAAATATATATTCACCATTCCAAGGTAGCTTCCAATCAAAAGCGCTTGTCTCCCTTGCTTATCCATTAAGTATGACGCGCAGAGCGCACCTTTAGAATCAAGAAAGCTCAGAAAAATGAGATCTTTATATTAATCAAAATGCTATATTCAGATACAAAGTGTGTTGAAATTTTTTCAAAACCTGCAAAGTTGGTTACACCAAGGTAAAAGCTTGCTAAAGCACTACTTGTGATTCCAACATCTTGAAAGGTCAGGGATGAAAAATAGAGAACGCCATTTATACCAGCTAACTGCTGTAATATAAAAAGGGCACCTCCAATAAATGCAGCTGCAGCAGAAACAACAAGAATATTTAGAACCTATAATTTAACAGAGGAGAGGCGACAAAGAAATGGAAAATGCAGCTGCAGCAGAAACAACAATAATACTTGCTGTCTATAAGCTAACAGAGGAGAGGCAGCAAAGAATATGTAAGAAGATTACACAAACAGTTAACAAAATACCTAATATGCAAGTTTTCAGGAACTATAGCATGTGTATAAGATTTCTCAGGGCTAAGATATTATGCATATAATGTGAATGATGAGTAGTTCTGCATTCTTCTAATGAATATGTCAGCTATTCACTCAAAAAGCAAGACGGTTCAGAGAAATTACAGTATTCTGTAAAGGCCTTTTCATATTAAAATAAGAAACATAATTAACGATATATACCGTATAAGCTAAAACTAAGACCTGGTCTAGGAACCCAATTGCAAGGATACTGGCCGGGGATTTATATTAGCCTGCCAAAATGTTTATAATCAATTGCTACATATATTCTAAGTTATAGACCAATTTATTCAATGGAAGAAAATAAGTAAAGATGTCCATGGCTTAAACGGTTACAAAGACCTCATCTAGGGATGATGTTTAGGGAACATTTATCTCTAAGTGAGCTAGCAGTGGAGTCTAAAAACCAAAGTACATTATTTCAATATTATTGATATTTTTGCATCACCATGGTAATTTGTGCTTGTGGCCTTATTTCTCTTGAATTTTTAGTTATTACTTTCACATTCAAAGGACGACCATTGATCTAAAATCACTTCAGTGATTCAAAGAGCCTGTTTTTACCACTAAAGCATGTAAAGCTAAGAAAACACAAGTACTGTCAAATAAGAACCGAAAAATACACCTTGATATCACCTCTAGAGTGAGGTTCCTCCAAGAGTTCAAGCCAGCTGCTATCTAAATCTGCACCATCATTTCTGATGACTGATTGGAATTCTCCTATTGCTTTTTCGACTTTGGAAGGCCCCCAGAGGTTATATATTACTTCTTTAGCTTCATCCAGTTTCCCTGCCTACAGGATTTTTCAAATTTGGGAAGCCATCAAAAATATGCTGGAACAGAATGATGTAAAAACATAACAAGAAAGGACATGATATCGTACTTTACATAACCAACGAGGGCTTTCAACTGCAAACTGCATACCAAGGGCAAGAATAAACCCAGGTATACTAGCTATATACAACATTGTCCTCCACCTGACAACCAAAAGTAATTCAAATGCTTACCAGCCGACTTAGAATTATGGCACGGAGAATGAAAAGGGATTGCTAAGTTCCACAGGCAAAAAAAAGGACAACTTATTAAATATAATACGACTCCCATAGTTTACACTATTGTGCATAGATCTGGCGAGCCCTTACCAGTGGGGATCATTTTCTGAAGGAATCGCCAGAAACAGAGACACGATAATTCCGATGCATGTACCTATCTGAGATAATGTTCCTAACGAACCTCTGAATTTTGTAGGTGCAACCTATAAAATAAGTGTTGGAGTTAATAAAACTGTTGTCTTTCTCTCAATGATTATTTTCATATTTCACAGTTGTATATCACATACTAAGTCACGTCTATAGTAACAAACCCATAACTCAAAAGAACCTTTTTTTTTTTCGATTTCTCACTGGTATCTGCTACATGCGACTAATCCAGTCGAGTACTGTCGAGCCCTTTTTGAGGGGCGGCTCTCCTAGCGGTGTTTTTTACATCCACAAGACTCGAACCCGAGACCTTGCTTAAGTGAACTCAAGTCCCTTACCACTTGAGCCAACAGCCGCTGGTAAAAAAGAAGTTTAATTAAACAGAGGAAATAAAGTCCAAAACACCCCACATCAGCAGTAGCACGAGAACCATGTCTTGGTTTAGATAAAACAAAGTGCACTTCAAAATATAATGGAACTAAATGCTTCTAATAAAGAGATCATCAACTGCAGTCCATATCTTCCTCATTCTCTTCCTCAGGACTTTATCAACTCAGAATCTAGATTAATCTTTGACAGAAAGACACTGCAAGCCCTCCAAGAAAGGATAGTTTTTCTCAAATCTATAGAATTTTGTCATGCATGATGCAACGTGATATCAAGAAGAAGATTGATCATACCTTATCAACAATACCTTTAAAACCTTAAGCCACATACTTTATATAAAACTGAAGATAAATAGTCTTATGAACATCCTTAACAAGTTTATTTTCAAAAATAAAAATAAAAAAACCGCTGCACTCTGTCTTGAGTATTAAGTGGAGCTAATATCCGTAGAGTGTGGCTATTGGAGATTGATATAAATTCTTTGATTCCTAAACTCTTCTCAAACTTGAGCTTTTAGATGATGATATGCACGGTAGTCAGAGACTTTTGCTAGTGCAGAGGTTCTGTATTTGAATCTCCCGAGTGAGAAAATCACCCCCATTAGCCTGGTTGAGTTCGGCCACGATTGAGGTAAGTATTCGGGACCTAGAATGAATGGTTGAATTCATATACCTCTCTACAAGCTTGAAAGTTTAGATAAGGCAAAAATTCTTCGGTGGGCTGGCTGGTTTAAGTTTATTTTTGTGAATAAGTAGGCAATTGATGAGTGAAATAAGAACTAAAGACATTTGAGGGTGATAACTGTCTTCCTGAATGAAAAAGCAGGAAGTGCAATGATAACAGAGATAACAATGTCAAAAGAAAAGCTGTGGAGGACATAATTAAATTAACCATTAAACAACAAGTATGCATCTCATGATGTAGAAATTCTGCACCGTCAAATGCATACTGACATTTGACCATTCAGAGATACTAATTACCCTGAGTTCATAACTCAAAATACCGAGAAACACAATAATCATCAATAAACTATGATCAATGCCAGCCTAGTTGTCAAAAATTAAATGACATACACTAACATGATATCATTTACTTAAAAGAGGTAGCATGATCTGAGGTATTAACTTCACCTCGGAAATGTAGATAGAAACTAGCACGGTGTTCACACCAATTCCAAGGCCAACCAGAAACCTTCCACAGAGTATCTCCTCCAAGGAGTGTGCTTGAGCACTGACATGATTATTCAAACATCAAGCTACTCAGGAAACAACAATGGAAGACTATAAATGAAATTTCACTAAATGCATAACCAACACATACTTTCTAGAATGTTGAAAATGGAATGTCCCAAGAAATTTAGGAGCTAAAAAACTTGGCTAGCTAGATGACTAGTGGGTAATACTGCCTGCGGTTAGGAAATAAGTTATTGATGTTTCCCTTGATTTTAGGAGAAAAACAGCTTACTTGCTCTTCCATAAAAGCAGGAAGCTAGGAAACTTTATCCTGGACGACGTTGCATATTACAGTCTTTAGAATGCCAAGATAATTACTTCTCAAGTAACTTTCATGAGGACAAGCTATTTCTTATCATGTTTCTATTTTTGTTAAAATTAGATAACTTTAGAAAATGAATGAATGACACTACAGTAGATCTTAGATCTTTGCTCATTCCTCATTAGCTTCCTTAACTAAGGAAGTCCTATGAAGAGAAAGTGGATGTAGACATTTTGCAGTTCGACATATGGCTTAATAATGAACTTTCATTCAGGACATGTACAAGAATTCAGGTGCTTCAGCTTTTCCAGGGCATTTGAAGATGAACATTCAAGTATTCACAAGGCAATAAGGCATGAATTATTTCACAGATAAATCACCTTATAATTGCGCCAAGTATGAGAGGTATGGTGTCGAGTTGAAAGGTCCGACGACAACCAAGCTTATCAATAAGAGAACCACAACCAACACTTCCGATAAAAGCACCACCTATGAATATGCTTACCACAAGCCCCTTGAGGAAGGAATTCCCTTCAAAACCAAGCTCTTTGGCAATAGACACAATAGGACCGTTCATTACTCTGCATGATAACAAATATCCAGTAATGTTATTTGCATAATTTCTTAGAGACACTCATTAGAGGGACTCACAGATGTTGGTAACGAAAGCTCAAAAGTTGTCCGATTGGATGAGCTAATAGTACAATCAAAATATTATGTGCAAGGCAGTGCATTAATACACTAGTAAAGTAAAATAATTATGGTTGTGTTGAATATATAAATCAATCCAAGCAAACTTAACTAATAAGACTAAGCCTGAGTAGTGTACTGGTGTTGTTTAAACAGTCAATTAGGCTTAGAATCTTCTACTACTACTACATGCTAAAGATGAAATTTTAGACCACATAGTACTGTCTCCGTTCCATTAATAATAACTTTCTAACTTTCTTTTTTTTTGCGCCAACCAAATGGAAAGCGTTTATTCCACTAACTAATTTTTTTTTTCCTTCATAATAGAGAAATACTATTATTGGGACGGAGGTAGTATTGATGTGGAACATAAAATTGAGAAAACCTTGAATAATAATAATAATAATAAGGGAAAAAAGAAAAGGGAAAATGTTAGGTAGGTGCACACCCAATGTGATAACCAAAGAGAAAATTGGACATGGACGCAGTGACGACATGAGGAAAAGCAGGTAACCATCCTGGAGGATCAACATCGTCATCATCATCTTCTTCTTCTTCTTCTTGTTGGTGAGTAGTAGCGTTTTCAGCAAACAAGTTGTTTTGATTTTGATTTTGATCCGGACCTAAGCATATAGAAAATATTAGAGCAATGAAATAAAACTAGTAGAACAAGTATGATTTGAGAAGAAATTACCGCAATCGTGGTCATCAGGGTGGTGGTGGTGGTTGATTCTGAGAGGAAGTGAAATGGAGCGGTAAAATGGTGGATGATTGGGGATGTTGAGATTGGATGGTGTACTCATAGTCAAAGGAGAACAAGGACAAAATGAAAGTCGGTGCCATTTTGGGCTCAATCTACTTGCTCCTGCAGCTGAACCTTTCAGCACCACCACAACCATATTGCGAGGAAGAGTTTACAGTTTGTTGTTTACTAGAGTAGAGAGAGACAAACAAAGAGGACTATACTATCTATACTATACTAGTGGGAAATAATAGGTGGATACAATTAATCACTAGCTCAATGCTAAGGATTAACACGAAGGACCCTTCTGTCAATAGCTTGGAAATCTTGGATGGTTAAACAAAACATACAATGCTAGTATAAAATATCTACTCTCTAAAATTTTATTATTACCGTCTAGTTTTATTCATGGTCAAAGTTTATTTTTATTAAACGCGAATTAGTGTAGACGGAGGAAGTATGTTGTTAACATTTTTGTTTCATATACATAATTTGTATTTTGTTACATTATTAATATTGACATGTTCATTAAGGATTTGCCATATGAACTTATATTCAGTTCATGTTCGTGTTCGCCGACAGGGGCGTCTTGGGGATTTAGGGGGTCAATGCGAAATTTTAATTGAGGCCCCAGGTAATAATAAAATAAAATAGTAAGTCTCCTGAAAGACGGTCATATATGAAGAGACTAAAAAAGACGGACAAACATTACAGTTATATCGAAAAACATTAGATGCTTTATTAAGAACATCGGTGATATAATGATATAGAATATATACTCATAAAACATTACTAATATTAATTAAAACATAACGTATAATTATGAATATCAATCCGTCTCTCACTAATACACGTCTTT
>JAYMSO010000047.1:0-14977 GCA_036897175.1 Plantago depressa | reverse complement strand
TAAAGATAAGAAAGATAAAGACTCAAAAACAGTCCACGTTATTAGGCAGCGTAGCGTATAAATTAAATTTATATAGGAAAATAATTCTAGGAAAATATTCTGAGACTCTCTCTCTTTGAAACCTATTTTTTCTTTTTTCTAACGGTATTCTTTCGGGATATGGATGGATAACTTACATCGTTCATTTTACTTCATTCATTTTCATTAGACAAAGGGTACATTCTATTTTATTTATAAACCAATATACACCAAAGAAAGCATAAGTATCTTTTTTCTACCCAGTCCTCTCCTCCGGATACTTTTTTAGATAGACCAAATAAAAGACTGTTGTCCCTTTTTTGATTCTTACAATAATCGCCACTATGTAGAAACTTATGAAAAGTGATAGCCACGTGGTGTTATTAAATTAATGAGTAAACGACCATTTTTCTTATTTAAATTAGATCTAAACTAGACACTTAGGCCAAAGTCATTGAATTGATATAACACATATTTTATTATATTTTATTAGACATATTAGTTATTTTCGACATTAATCAAAACAGATAGAATACACAAGAAAAAAAAAGGTGTATAAAAAAGTTTTCTTTTAAATTTTTGACAGGAGAGAGAACACAGGTTTCTATGCCTACAATTCAGGAACAAAAGATATATCTATAGATAGCACCACGAAAGGTGTAAGTAAAGTGCCATATTCTAGTTGTCGTCTCTTTTCTGACTTTCCCCTCTGCTGAGTCTTCCTATTTCCAAATGCGTAAGTATAAAAGTTGAGTTCCAAACCAATTGCATATAGATGTACATAAACATTGTAATTGTAAACATAAATAATAAAGGAGATTGCAAGAATAGTTCTAGATACCGCACCAGCAAAACTAACTAATAAGAGTCCTTAGACTTTACTTAAGCAAATTAATTAAAAACATTTCAATCATTGATGAAGAAGCATTTGGTCTTTTTTTTTTCTGAGGTAGAATTAGAAACAACTAGAAATAGTAGACTCCTTCTGAAAAGAGCTATGAGTATTACTATATCCTATCCCAATTCCTTCCATCTCTAATATACGAAATAATTAGTAATCAAAAAGAAACAAGTACATTATACAACATTTTAAAGGCAAACGCTAGCAAAATTTGCTGAAAATCGATAGAAAACGTGAAAAAGGGCTAAAAACGGGCCTATCGTGTATAAGTGCTTGGTCAAGCCATCTGTTTGGCAGTCATAGGTTCAAAATTCCAAGTAAGACTGGACGAAGTAGAGTAGGATTTCTGCAGGCAATGAATCATGCAATGAATCTACTTTAATTCTATTGAGTTAGGTGTTGCACCAAGATTTCTCGAGAAATTTCTATCGAACTATTTCCTTTTTCTGGCTTATAAAATGTACTAAAAGAGTTGGCACAGGAATGGGTAGGGAATCTTTCATCCGGAATGAAATCGATATGTTATTAGTAAGTACTTAGCTAGCATATTTCATCATGAACTCCGGCTCTCTTTTGAATCTGTACTTGTAAACAGAGCTAAATGCCTTTTCTTATTTATTCTCTTCCAAGTTTTCAATATCCATTATCCTTTTATTCTTCAGCAGCTGCTCGTATCAACCGTTTTAACCTATGTTTTCTATATTTCCTTTCCTATGTTTGCTAGATGTTGCTAAGAAGGCTGGTTCAATCAAGAGGAAACTAGCTTGGAAGATACCTCACTAGACTAAAAAAAAGTTTAGGAACTTCTTAGTTCTCTTATGACAAAAACGGCACTGCACCAATCAAATTCCTACCAATACTGAATAAAAAAAAACGTTTAGGCTTAAATTTGTTAGGGAGAAAGAAGAGAAAAGTTATTGCACCTAATTAATTCTACCAAACATTATAAGGAAAGTCAATCTAAACTGCATTTTCTGTTCTGAGGTTGTCATAGGTAATTCTATCTTGCGTTGTTTAGTAGTAGTCTTATAGGAGATTGTTTAATTAAGCTTTCATGAAAGAATCAAGATTATACATAAAATAATAAAATAGGTAAGACTGGTGGTAAAAAGGACAATTTCTTAGTCACTCCGCCTTGAAACTTGAAAGAACTGACCTATATTCTTTACTTTTTGTAACCCTTAAATTCTGTCTTAATTTTATAATTTGTGAATTTTTGTAAGTATTGGCTTATGTTTTCTTGGCTTGCCTTTGTGATTTTTTACTTGAGATAAAATGAAAAGGATATTCAGTTATTTGGCTTTTATCTTATACTTTCACCAAAGGGATCCTTATAAATAAGGTAATTACTAGAAGTGATCTGGTTAATCGTAGTATGCCAACAACAAATAAGACTAATTAATATTAATATAATCAAGATGACTAAATTCTAATATTTTACAGGTACCGTTGAAAACAAGATACGGGGACAAAAAGTGCTTTCAAAACTCTCCCACAGAATTCTCTTAATAGTATAGTAAGCGTCAATTATATGACCTAAATTTTCTAGACGTCTTCCTTCTCTTGACATAGAGAAAGATTCTCTTACTTATACCTAATACCTGAGATTTCCTAAAATAAGATAGAAAGAAGCATTGAACATAGATTAAATTAAGTAGACAGCCTGCCCCAAATCAATGTCCGGAAGTGAATCGTTCTTTGATTAATTGGTTTAATTGGTGCATTCTTTATCACTAACTAGAGCTTGATTATTTGATATTGATATAAGAGTTTTCTTCTTTATATTTCTTTGGCTTCTTTCTACCAATAAATAAACCTTAAAATTCAATTAAAACTTAGGTACCACGCTAAAAAAAGAAGGACTTTATAAAGTAAGTGTCAACAAATTTAAAATAACAGTAACAAATAACATCGATTTAATAACGAAAGTAATGAGAGGAAAACCGCAAAGAGATATAATAAATAAAGACTTCTTGCCTAACACACTGTTTATCATATAGTCATAGAACACGTTATCCGGAATTCGTAGTTGCCTGGGTTCTTCCCTTTTTGTGGTTTCGGGTTCAGCAAGGATTGAGAATAATAACTAACTTGGTAGGGTATAACTTAGGTCAGATTTATTTAGTTAGAGGAACCCGCATTTCTTTTATTTCGCTTCCTCTGGGTAATTTCATAATTGATAATATAGGTCTTTTTCTGCGCGAGTATCTTATACATCATATACAATAGGAACAAGTAGGCATAATTGGTCATAACCCTTCCGTCCTCTTATCTTATAGTTGTTTACACTTATGACTAATTTTATAATAAGCGTGCAATAAAAGTTCCAAACCAAGGCTAAGGGGAGATTCCACATAGAATCATTCTAGAATTATAACAATCTCAAGGCGGACCTTTGCCTTGTGAACAACTTAATTTATATATTATGATGAAAAAAAAGCAAGAAGTCGAAGTTTTACTATAATACACGCACTTTAGTAAGAAAGATCTGCGACGAAAAGAAAAAGAATAGTATTAGAATAGACCCCGCCAAACCCATAATAGATTTTTAATCTTAGTTTTAGTTCTTAGACCGTCACTTATTTTGAGGAGTCGGACTATATGTATCAAGTCCTACGTTTTTTTTATAGTCTCTAATTTCTAGTAGAGTTTCTGAATAATTACTGGCAGTGTCCACATTACATAGACTTTGATTTTCCTATAAATTCTGCCGTAATTTATACGTAATTTATAGACAAACCCGTAGATTTTGATTATATCAAGTGATTTCTTAAGAAGACTATTCTAAAATTGGTATCGTCCTGTCATCAGATTGTTGTACTTTTTTTTCATATGTTTTAGAGAAGAGATGTGTTCAAAATACAAGAATAAGCTGTACTTTAAATAGTAATAGGTTCTTTTTCTAGAGTATATCAGGCTTTGTAGAATATTTTGATATACTTCTATCTAAACCTGGGTGTTCTTTCTTTTATTTTTTACCTCTAGTTTTTCACCCGTCTCCCTCATTATAGGTTTCTTTAAAGTCTATATTATAAAGTTTAGTCATTAAAAAAAAAAGTCATAACGTAATAAATTTAATTTATCCTATCAAAGTTTGCTAACTAGTGGGTGCATCTAAATAAGCCGATATACGGAAAAAGTATACAGAAGTCAAACTAGTTCTACTATAATAAATTAAGAAAAAGAACAAGTTAAAGTACCAATATTGCTTTTGCTTTAGTCTAATTTTTAGAGTTGGATAAAAATGATGCAGCTTGATGTTATTAGTAAAAATTCGACACATGTATTAAAGGGAGTATTGAGAAAATAGAGAAAGCGCGCCGGAGTTCTCTTTCATAGTTTCTAGTTAAATGTTTCCCGTTCAAGTTTCCTTGCCTTATAAATGTTCAGACTGTTCATAAAAGGAGACCTTGGTACACACTGCTATAAAGGACAACAAGTGTAAACTCAAAGAATTAATTAAGGAAGAAGATGACTAACTCTAATTTAAGCCATGACAAAAGACACCTAGGATCCCTAAAAATTAGTAACGAACTAGGGTCGTAGTGATGATTTATAGTAGAATATTGGCGCAGTTGTATGCATCATCTAATAAATGGTGCTAAACTTATCCTTCCCATCTTGACATAACATACTTATATGAATGAAGGAAGGAGGGATGTTGAACTAGTTTTCTCTTTCACCTAGCAAAGAAACAAGCATCGTAGCATATAAATTTTTTAAGAATAAAGAAATTTTTTAAGTTAAGGGAAGAGGAGCCTTTGTAAGACAAGATCATCAAGAGTGCATAGAAAGGAAATAATATAGAATATCGCACAGACAATATTTAAAGGCATACGCTCAATTAGGTTTACACTGAGAAAGTATCTAGAAACAAGACCGACAACAGTAGCAAAGAGTCTAACTTTAATTAAACAGACAGATCCTCCTAGTAGCCAGTGAAAGGATAAATGCTCCAAATAAACCCCGATTTTGTCTTTTTCTTATAACTCGTGAATAATGTTTATTACGAAATACAAAAAGGAGGGATTAATAAAAATAACTGAGGTGATCCAGAAGGAAAGTACCCAACCCAACAAAAATAGAGGCCAGGTTTTTTGTATTTAATAAAGAATTAGAAACAAAAGATTAGAGGTTATTAGATCATTTCCTTATATTGTGCACAGAAGGAAGATATACCAATCAGACAAGAGTCCTTAGCCATTCTTTTTTCTTCCAGGACATTTATTAAGAATAATGCATTGCTCTGGAAATTAAATAAGTTCTGAGAATGTGTTCTTTATTAGTGATTGATTATACTTCTATATTCTATAGATTCTATAAGAGTGGGTTAAAGGAGAGTAGTTGGCCAAAATGGAAATCTCACCGATATCAGAAACTGAAGAAGGATCAAATCCTATATAGCATAAGGAATCAATCTCACTTATATTAATTCGGGAGGCTTGGACTCAGATGCTTAAATAAAAACTGCCTATCAATAATTAACAGAAGAGATAAGGAAACCTAGGGGTTATTTACTTTTCATATATCTCTTTTCTTGACAGATACTTGACATATCAATATAATAAAAAAGAAACACCTTTAAGAATAGATCCTAGTTGTTAGCATGTATGCCAGGATAATTGTGCCTGATAAAATAAATAAGTAAATATAAAGCTTTCTTTTTTGATTGTGTTAAATGACACGCGTTCCTTACCTTACTAGTTATCTCTTCTAGGTTATGGTATGGTAAAACTAGTTTCTTGTCCTCTGTAATTGCCTTGTTCGAGAATTCTATTAGATTTTTTTGCTTTTCCTCTTTTAGGATCCTGGGTATATATAAGAGTATTATAGGATTGGATGACTTAATCTTTACTTTGTTTTCACTAGTTTCGTACCAATACTTTTGTTTAGAAACACTTGTCTATAATTGTTTTGCTGTTGTTGTATAGCCTTAAAGAATATCTAGATAAAGAAGAAAGAGTTGCGGATACACAAGAAAGTATTTCTCCAAATTAATCTCCCGTCGAAATTCTTATGTGGAACTTTGAAAAACTTTTGTATAAGGGGGCCAAAACTTTGTACTACACGCACTTTCAAGGAATGCGGTAAATTTTCTCTAGTAGGGCTGGAATATAGGTTTTTATAACCACGATTTAAGTTAAAGGAGAAAAACGCTCCAGTATACTCACTTACTTTTGTCTTAAATTTCTCTCATTTTTTGTACAGTAATTGCACGGTTTTAGGGAAACTCCTAGAAGATTACATTATTCTTCCTTAGTTTGCCTCGAGTAAACCCCAAAGAAATATAAATTATAGTATACGCCTCTCAGGAAATCTAAATTAGAAAGAAAAAGTCCCTTAGTTAAGTATGACAAATAATTTAGAGTCAAAAAACCAATTTTGTAAGCACCTCTTTTGTGAGTGACATTATTATTTTTGCACCCTTCATTCTGAGTTCGATTTATGAGTAACGATTCCTTATATTTAGTAAAGAGTAAAAACACAAAAGGTAATGATTTTGACATATTTTGTAGGATCTTGCTCTTAATTTGCTACCTAAAAAATATATGCTTGGCTTGGATAAAAGTCAATAATCTTGTGTTGCAGTGTCGCCTTTTTATGTTCCTACAGTTCAGTTCTTCTACTAAAGTCTATTTATCTAAGACAAAAGAGACTTGGTTATATTAAGGCGTAAGGTGTATCCTTCTGGATTCTCTTACAACAGCAGTTCAGGCCAAATCCAACCTAGAGAAATTTCTCCAAGCTCTCCAGCCATCGCCTCACCCTCTGTCTCCCGCAAGCCTTCCTCCTATTCTAGCCAACCCACCCGCAGAAAGTACTAGCCCATACGATGTACTATCGCCTTTGTCTCCCACGTTCCGATTCCAACCCACGATCCCAACGCTCTTAAGTGCATGCTTTCTTTGACTCGGACAAACAAGAAGAGACCAAGGAACTCTTTCCTACGACACCTCTCCCCACAAAGCGTGTACTAGAGCGCAGCCACAAACTGCGCGAATTGGAAGATAGCCTAAGGATGGCTTATGCTATTGATTGCACGACAGAAGAGTTAGCCCTTACGAAATCTACTGTAAAGCTAATCCTTGGATGCCTTCCCACTAGCAGCAATGAAAGTCTATCTCTCACCCGTGTGACATCGTCTGACTCTATTTTCTTATTTCCCAGTTCATATCATAGTCGTAAAGTCGGGATCAGATACCAAGCAGTAGATTCCATACACTTTTTTCATTTCGGTGCAAGACCTAGACGAAGTCCAGCTCTAGCATAGTGAAAAGATGGATTTTTCTGGCTTTTATCCAGATATCGCTCGGTAGTGTAGTAGTGAAGTACTTTTCTTTTTGTGTTCTCTTGGCATACAACAAAAAAAAGGTTAGATAGAAACTTTCTTTTTGTTTGTTCTTGTAGCTAAAATGAAAATAATACGTGTGAGAGGAAAGGCGAAAGACAATTGTTTATTTTCAGTACTAAGTACTCTGGTCTATAAGGCGGCTGTGGTCTTTATAATAATATAATGATACAGATAGTAATCTTATATCTACTTAGTATAAATCTCTAAATTGTTAAGCACCTGTCAATCCTTTTAATAATTCTCTTCTAATAAATTGTCGTCCTTTCTTCTGCCAAATGTGCTCTTCTCACAAAAACGAACAAATTTCTCTTTTTTTTTATACTCTTTCTTTTTATTCTTTTTCCTTTCAGACTTTCAGAAGTTTCTACTCACAAATCCAATAAATTTTCTAGTTATTATATTCTATCTTTCATTTCTTTATTATAAATGCCCGGCATGTGGTGTTGTCTTCCGTCCTAATTTAATTGTGCACAATGACCAACGAATCAAATCTTAAAACTAGAATAGAACCTATAATTTCCGGAAAGTGTTAGCTATCGACCTCTTTTCAACCAGTAGGTATTGGTATTAGAGGTATATAGAAATTTAGAATTAGGAATATCTTTCTATTGATCCTAGATTCTGTTTCATTTATTTTACGTTATGTACGTGTCATTGTCTATCAAATCAAAATACACTATGAAAGTTCCTTTTTTTTTACTTTCGTCAAATATCCAACTCAAAGTTCTATAGATGTATGCATATAAGATCATCCGTTTACTCATCAATCAGTAGCATGCATCGCGGTCATCCTTCTCGTAAATTTCTATTTAGTCAAAATAATCCGTGTTCGGATTGAACCCTGCAATTTGATTTAAGATCATAATCATAGAATTGTATTCCATCCAAGATTTCTCTTGCTTTTGTAATCAACGAAATTTAATTCACCATACATAGTTTATTTATTTGGCGGTAAGTATCCCTCCACAACCCAATCAATCTTTTAAGAAGTTCTCGTTTATCTACTAGTTCGACAGTCAATAATTGATATTGTTCGATCAACAACATAATCTATATTTTAATTGATAATAGAATGGGAGAAACTCTGAGTAAATGAAATCATTATTAGCACTGCCTCGCACGCTGTTTTTGTAGTTGTAGTACATACAATATATTATAATACAAAAAAACAATCTTTTTCTTCTTTTAATTATTTAATTATTAGTAGTTTTTAATAGAATTGTCTTAATTTTCAACGGGTTTTCTCGGATCCAATGTCAACGTATAAGGAATATCGAAATATTATATCCTCAAGTTGAGATTTTCCAGGAATAGTTTTTGGTTAGGAAATGAAATGCGCATATTTTCAAAAACCTCTTTCTAGTACTTACTATATTTCATTTACTCCCTAGATCTCACCTAATTTATAACATGCATCTCTACCAGTATTTATACATATTAGATACATAATTAGCAGCTGTTGCTTCACTTCTCGATCAAAAAACCTTTTCTACTTTTCGTGCATCATGCAAGCAAAGCAAAAAGAAAAAAGACGATTAATTAGTCTTTGAATTGTGAGTGCTGTATCTTCCTTCTCCTACTTTATCTTTCTAACACGCAGGAGGAGTTGGTCAAAAAAAAGAATCTGTTTCCAAGTACAGGCATTTAACATGTATAAAACCGAGGTAACCCGATGTCTAAGCCAAATCGTTTAAGAATCAACGCAGGATGGCGTGGAGGGGATTTCTAGTAGACAAAAAAACAAGCATTATGACCCAATTTAGTAATTGTTTGCGTAATGAAAACACGGGATACTTTGAAGAAAAATTTAAGATTCCTCATTCATCTCTTTGATTTATTATTTCTTTTTATTTATTAGATCTTATGTTATGATCTTTTCCTTCTAGACAACATTTACTTTGATTCATAAATAAGAAATAGTTGAAAAATAAGAGACTTAGCTATGTTAATGAAAGTTATTCTCCCTGAGTTTTTTGAGATGGACTAAATATTCCTACTATTTTTTTTACCTCTTTTTGTACTACAGCATTAGATACTCTATTACTAAGTAATGTAATCCTTGTACAAATTCACACGGAGATCTCTAACCCGCAGAATTAAGAAGTTATAAATTTTAATATCGAGTACCAGCGCATCACAGCACACCATAAGATAAGAATGTTGATCCTTGCGTTGTTTTTTATTCTATTTATTATTTTATATTGATTGTCTAGGCATTCAAAACGATATAAAAGGGAATGGAATACTTTTTTTTTCAGACCAGGACAACAAACAAAGCAAAGGCTGTAACAGAATCTAGTCATCATTTCTTTGGTATGCGATTTATTTTGGATGGAGTATTTCTTAACTGAAGTATTTTTTTCTAAGGCTCTCAAGATATCCTCATGTATGAGCTTTATATTGCATTGCCTTCTTTCTATTACGCGTACTTTATTTATCTCATTTATATAAAGTTTATATACTTTGTATGTTATATACTCTCATTGTTTCCTTGATTTCGTTCTTATACAAACAAATGAATATTTTTTGATAAATCCAATTATGTACCATTCCATATTGAATACATACATGAAATTCATAAGAGAAAAATAGTGTATATTTACTAAAGCTTGGGGAAAGTATATTACACAAGAAGATAGAAGATAATACAACTAGATATAGTCTATATATATAAATAAGGGTTTAGAAAAAGGATCGTATTCTATAAATAAAATAATAAGAAGTATAAGAAGTATTTGACATGTCCTGGGGTGTATATACAACAGTATTAGAAGCCTACAGAGTTCTTTAAATATACTTTTTCTACGGCTAAAATAAGAAGAAAATATTATTATGTTGTCCACTACGACTTCTATTTGATTATTTTTCCACTTCTTTTCTTTACGAGCATTAACTTACTCTTTTTTTCCAAAGGTTTCATACCTTTTCTCACAAGTTATAGTTGCCTTTTTCTTTTGCTAAACATTGTAATTTAATTTATAGGAATTGTTTTGAAATATAAATAAATATGTGGTAAGGCAATGTGATAACTTTTTTGTGTATCCGCTCCTATTTCTTTTATTAAAGAGAGTTCCAGTACTATCTTGGTATTGTTGGTAAGAATAAGTTATGGGTTTTCTATTTCAACCTACCCGGAATACTTAAGTAAAGAAAGTAACTCGCGTATAATTTATGCACGTGCATGCGGAGTAATCCTTCTTAGTCTTAGATAACTAATAATTGTTCATTGCAAGATAAGAAGATGCCTATACTTCTTTATTGTTTTATAATGGATTTGTGGATAACTAACCCCTTCTACTGTATATTATTTCCTTCCATGCTTATTTATATAGCATACATAGGTATAATCTATCTCAAAGTTATATAGAAGTACACCCTATAATAATATAAATATAAAATAATATTTAGCTGACTTAATAACAACTTAAGAATAAAAATAGACTAAGAACACTTCTAGAAGATTGATAAATTCTATATGCCTATTTATTATGCCTATAATATGAAAAGTATGAAAAGACATAGATATAATTCCAAAAAATAAGGTTTCGCTACTTTACTATATAAATATGCTATGCAAACCGGTTTCTTAGGGAACTATTAATATCGTTTCGAGAATCGTTTGGTACAATATCTGCTCTTTTTTTGTTTTAGTCCCTTCCATGTAAAATACATTTCTAAGATATGTCTACTTTATTTAATATGGATTCTCCCGATCATTTTTTTTCTCCAAGTATATCTTACTTTTTTGATTTTAAGTATTCGTTTCTAAAACTTGTAATTTATTCGGTAATTAAGTATCTTCGAGGCCCAACCTTTTATGGAAGTTTTTTTTTTAGTAATTAGGTATAATATTTAATATATTTTATTTTATTTTAATGCGTACAATTGTCTATATAATATCTCCTTTTGATAATGTCTGTCCGCTGTTTGTTATCCTACAAACAAAACTTGTGGTGTAAGTATAGAAATCCGATTAACATTAACAATGTGTATAAAAAAATAGAATATATATATATAATTGTGTATTAAAGAATATTAGAATATCTGACATTAGCAACTAAAACACTTTCCCTATATTATATTATTTCATACAAATTCTAAATTAAAACTTGACTTTCTTAGTTTTACCCCTTGATGTGATGAGCAATGCATTTTCTAAAAAAGATAAGAATCTCCTAAAAAAAAAAAACAGTATTTCACCTATATGAACTATTCCTTTTTTTTAGTAAAAGATAGATACGTTTACTACATAAATTTATAATTCATACCTTCTATTCTACCCTAGTAGACTATTGAATTTATGAAAACGGATCACGATCTTATAGCGAAAAAGAAAAAACACTTCTTTCTTATGAAATGAAAAATGAAGTCTTCACCTACAACGTATAATTTCGAACTACAACACAATAAGAAATGAAATAGAAAATACAGAAAGGTGGGAATAAAGAAAAGATAAACTATACCGAAGAACAACCCGAACAAGGAGTAACTAAATGTGTTATAAACAGAAAATATTCTGTCAATTTGCAGATGCTTCTTTGGCTTCCTTATTTTTCCAAATATTGTCCAATTGTTGTTATGAATCGGGGTGGGCTATGACACCTAATGAATTGGAGTGGAGTATATTAGTCTTTATTAGTCTCTTTTTAAGGATAAGCGCTTAGGTTTAAGGGGGGTACTCTTTCTTTTCTTGGCGTCTATCTTTCTTTGGTTACTTTAATTTAGCGGGGTAAGCTGAGTGAAAGCTAATTTCGTAATGGTGCAATGAGTTTCAAAAAATAGAAAATCGTAGATAGATAATATTCTAATGTAAAGTTTTGAATTCACCGCTAATCAAGAATCAAGAGAACATAGAATTTTAAGTTTCAAATAGAGTATCTATGTAGTCGTTATAGGTCACAAAATATAGAAGATAACTTCCAAAAAATCTAAGCCATTTCTCTCTTTCTAACTGGTTTAAAATAATAAAGTAGTAACTAGGACAAAAAAAAAGTTTACAAGATTCCAACCCCAAAATAGAAAAGAGGGTCCCAGATAAGGTTGAAATTATAGTATAGAATTCTAGGTATCATAAAAAAAAAAAAGAAAGGAAGCCCGTTTGTAGTAACATAAGATGAGTTTTTGATTCCATAAGAGGATTCTCTATTTAGTCTTACTTATTAATTACTTAGTAAAGAGCTATTTTGTGGATCTAGAAAACTGAAACGAACGTACAAACAGCAAAATAATACAAAGAAGATATATATATAGCACGTGATAAGAGAACTATTTGCAACACCAATACAAGTAGTTGTAGTAGCTAGTTACTAGACCCTATAATTCCCATTTCTCATTATTGCAATTGCAGGGCAAAAATTCAGCTAAGCAAGGAAGGAATAAGAAGCAGAGCACTACTTATATATAATCCATTCACCAAACAAACAAATAATAAGGACATTGTGCAAAAATATTCTACCTTAACATGTCAAATATTCGATCTACTTTTTAGATTTCGCTTGCACCCGAAAAGGCCTGTCTTAGTTACCAGATGGATAATAAAATGACAAATTTGGGACATAGAAGATATAGGAAATTCTGGAAATGGAAATAAGGAAGCTGATGTATACTTTTCCGTATTAAATTTTAGTAGAGTAGTCGTGCTTAATTATATTATCTATTATAGTAGTCTTCTCTTAAGCCGGACCCAATTGGAATATTTCTAACCTATTTTGTTTTACTAAAGTACTCTAAATTAGTCAACCATAACAAAACGTGTATTTAGAAAATATTTCAGTGAAGAACTAATAAGAAAAGCGAAGTCGATATCACTTGTAAGTCAAAAGGATTCGTATAGAAAGGGTACACTAGGACACTCAACCGGCGTAATAAAATGTTATGTCAAAGTTGAAGATCAATCAAAATCTATACAAAAACAAAGCAAAACATATCTCTTAAATCTTAAAATCTATTTACTGAGTAATTTCCAATTCTAGTTCTCTTTAGTTATCTCTTTTTGTTTTGCATGAAGTCCGAGCATAGAATAATTGAATATCAGTTATCACGTTTAGCCTTTTATACCAATACCTTATTGTATAGAATGACTCTGTATGTTAGTGGAAAAAGAGCCTGGCACAAATATACCTTTTCTAAGAAATAAATAGAGATCTGCACCAAAAGGATATAAGGAAAGGAAGAGATTAAATCTAACCAACAAAAGGACTAAGAGATCGGCAAGATCCAGTGGCTACCAATTCGTCACGAAGGTATTCTATTGTTAACAAAGTTATTTACTAAATGAAAAGATAGGTTCTACTATAACAATTCCCGAAGTATGCGTAGTCATAATCCAACCAATTCATTGTGGGTCTCTACTCTAAGATCTAATTTACATTCTTATATATATATATATTTTGAGTCGGAGTATGTAAGTATAAGATAACCATTCTTTATTAATAGAAAGAATAGAACACCATCGTTTATTTCAAAGCTCGCTAGAAAGAGAGCACATTGTTTATAGCATAGTAAGTACATAGTACATAAAATAAAACAGGAAGGGTAATCGATTAATTAGTCCGATTCTAACATAGCTAAAAGTTCACATTATCAAATATTAAAACAGTTTTAGGGTAGAAAAGAAAGATAACATTACTTTGATTTGACATAGAAGAAATACACCAATTACCTAGAGCATACATAGAAGGGACGCAGCTAACTTAACTGACTCATGCTATGATATAGGGTAGGGGTAGATAGGATACACAGAGATCTAGAATCTATATATACTAACTTATAATCTATATATATATACTAACTAATAACTAATATATTATATTATGCTTTTCTGTGCTTCGGTGGATGGAATATGGATACATATTAACTTAACTCGCTACCAACCGGCAATAAATGAGAATTCATCCAGTCGGATAGAAAGAACAAAGCAAGGTTTGGAAATAATTCTAATAATTAGGAAGAAATCGTATTGAACTCTCGCTCGAAGGAGGTAAGTAAACCTAGTAGACCAAGCCCATATTGAGACGTATATTCATTCTCAGAGCTATATTTTCAGACATATTTCACAAATGCTTATAGTCTTAACTAACCTTCAAAAGATATATACCTAAATAAATACTTAATAACAACATTTCTTCTCTTCTTTACCAAAGAATTCTCAAAGAAAGGGAATCATCTACTCTTTCTACCCAAAGGGTGAGACTAAGACAAAACCAACTACAACTATTAAACTATTATTCGCAGTGTGTATTATTTAAGTAAGAGAACTCCGACAAAGGTTTAAAGACTCGTACAATAACTACGACGAGAAAGACCAAAGCGAATACTAAATAATATAAATAAACGGGGAATACAAACATATAAACAACATATACTAAAGAAATAAATAATTGAAGGATATATAGTTGGGATAGACAATTCATTACTACGATTAGAATTTATGATAGGCATATGCTTATGATGATGAAGTATAAGTAGTAGAGAAGAAGCAAGAATACCCAACTCAAGTAGTAAATGAAAGCAAATTGAGAAGAAGAAAGAAGAGACATATAATATATTAATTAATCGCGGATGAAAAGGAAACTAATGCGCGTTAGAAACCGTCATACTTCTAGTACTTCTAGAAGGAGAAACAAAACAAGGCTTATATAACTCTTATTTATGTCTTATTTATGGAATATCTAATTAAGTAAAAAAAATAGCACAAATCTTCCGAT
>JAYMSO010000046.1:0-15109 GCA_036897175.1 Plantago depressa | reverse complement strand
GTTATACAGGCAATCATAGAGAAGTACACACCCGTCAAACATTAAGTAGCTAGGGAAATGTTGTAATATGTTTTATATAATAAAATGTAAAAAGAAGAAAGTATAGAATCCAAATATAGTAACAAATGAAATTTCAATTAGTTCTATAGATAGTTCTATAGATAGAAAATAATAGATTCTTCTGACTCAAGTTCTTATTTACTCAGTCCTGTTAGCCTAACATTTCTACTGAGAAACCCAAGAAAGACATTTATTCTCGAATTATCTAGTGGCTGTGGAATGGAAAAAATCTATGTATTCTAGTTCTAGTATGCTCCTGGGATGTACCGAAACATTGAAAAAAGTTGTCAAGCCAAATTCAAATTAGTTTGGTAGAAAATTCAAAGGCAGGTTGCAAAAGAAGGATGCATTTTTCGAATCTTAAGAACTGAAAGGTTGTTAAACGTGGGAATTCACAGAGTAAGTAACAGAGTAAGTAACAGAGTAAGTAACAGAGTATTTTGTAGTGGCAAAGATCTAAGATATTTGAATTGTTACCATATCTGGGTTTTGCTTAAGTTATAGCAGCAAAGTAAACTTAGAATCCTTGGATGACCGTGTTCCATTTCACGTAAGCATAAAGGATTTACTACAGTAAAAACAATACTATTTAATAAAGTTCGTTGCATTTAGAGAGATTCCTGCTTTCCTTCTTCCAAGTTCTCTTTGTCAGCAGTTCCTACGAGTAAGATAAAGAAAAATAGGCAAAATCTTTAGTACTTAGTACAACTGCCTATACCTATGAAAACTATTCAAAATAGAAGCTTAAAATAAATGACTTGTCAACTTAGAAGTTTCTCAGAGGCCATGAATTCAAAAAACCCGTGTTATATAAAATTCTATTTTATCCTTTTTGGTATTCCCTAAGAGTGAGGTAATTAATTATTCTTAAAAACTATGCCTTGCCTTGACCTTTAACTTGATTAACTGTGGAATATGAGTATCGCGGCCCTTGTCTGTTGCTCGCACCATTCCTTTGAAATCTGTATTGTATACAGTGATAAAAAATTATCTATCTGTTGCTGTTGATTGGGATAAACACTGCTTTGTGATCAGATAGTAAGAGAAAAAGTAATGATCATCTCCACCAAATAACCTAGAATTCTGTCATTAATAATAAACTACGAATATTCCTTATAGTTTCTAGACTGTAGGGTAGTAGTAGTAGGTACTAGAATAGATCCTTCATTTACCGGGAAGTACAAATGAAAGGAAAGAAATATACATTTCTATACCAGATCTACGTATTGGATTTGTTAGAAATTCTGACGACTATGTTGTATGTATATAAGAAAATTCCAAAGCTAATACTAAGTCTTACTAAAATGGAAAGGAGAAATACCTATTCATTTCTATTTTTCATTCCAAGTTTCTATCCTTTAATTCCTTTACCCATTTGCCTATGATACTGATTATGTTCTGCGTTCAACTCAAAGTATTACAACCAAGGTACGCTCTTTTCAGAAGTTCTCGTTTAGTAGGATAGTCAAGAATTGGGGGTATTTCCTAAGTTTATATTCTATACTTTTTTTTGGATATTAATTATTTATAGATAGTTTTCTTCCTTTGAATTGCTCTGAATTGAAAATTTAAGTATTAAGAAAAAGAATTTCTACTACTTTGTGTGTGAAAACATTGTAGCATTCAGAGTCATGTCTCTCCAATAGTGTCAATCGAATAATGGAGCATGGGTTAATAATGGGTTAATATAAGTACATACAGGGAAACTCTAATAGACAGAAAGAAGGGCGTCGGGTTGATTATTAACAATTAACTACACAAGGTAAGAAGAAGAAATAACAAGGACCCAAGTGCCTAGCTTTAGAACCATGCCGTGCAAGTGATCCAACATAATAGAAATACGAGAAATATGAGAGTTACAACGTACTATTCTAAAAATGAACTGCTCGTAATGCCAATACTTCCAAATCTGTATTTATCGAACATAAATAAACGAATCCAAAAACTTACGACCTTTTTCTTTTAGTTCATTAGGCTCTTCAAAATTGGCTAAAACTGCTTCTATCTATCTAACTATAATAGACTAACTAGTAGAGGGATTCATCCTAGCTGCTCTTCCAATACATTTTCGTACACATTCTTCTATGTATATCATATATCATCAAAACAAATTATTATAGACTAGGATTTACTCTTTTTCGGGGGTTTCTTCCTCTTTATATCGAACTAGAATCGATAAATAATAAATTATGTCATCAGCAGCATTCGCATTTGTAGGTAGTTCTTTTTTGGCTCGACTTTTTTAAGTTAACTAAACTGCCTATAAATATTATATAAGATATGTAAGTAAGATATATACATATAAGACAATATACTTCTCGAGTTGTAGATAAAATACCTATTATGTATAGGATATTTATTATCGGTCATATAGCAACAACAGGTCTAAGAACTCACAATTCTCTACTCTAAAAACTAGAATCTACTTCTTTTTTAATAAGTACCAATGAGAACTTTTCCTTTCCTTCTTCGTATTCCAATTCTATTTTTAGGTCTTTTTCAGGAGTCAATTCTTTCAAATTATAGACGGTGGAAAGGCTTCTTCTTTAAATTTTATAAGAGTCAATTATTAATATATTAAAGAAGAATAAAGAAAAATAACTTTAATATATTGTGTCTATCTAGTATAAGGGTGCATGCAGCCATAGTCATGGTATAGACCTATTACGTAACGGTAATGGTATTTATAGGTAAAGTGGTAATACAAGACTCAACTAAAATGCTTTCTAAGAGTAAGGACTCGCTCTTTACAAATATATGGTCTAACCTTTTTTTTTTACTTCTTCTGTACATTTATTCTATTTTTTCGGGATGTAATCGGCAATAGCAGTTGGGGTTTTTATCTGTAGTTTTTTCTTTGAACTCAGGGACTTTTCTATTCTCGAAGATAACTCCTCTTATATTATAAAGAGAAACTCAAAGAGTGACAGAGTAACTAAGACAATACAATTAATAGATTCTATTAGAAATAAGAATAAGAAGTAGGTTTCCTTCATCAACAACAGGACATGGGCATTGCTCATATACAGGGTAATAAATAAGTCCTAAGGCATTTTAAGTAGAATATTGTACTGATGTAATAGTTAGTAGTAAAGAAGAATGTCGTATTTTGGTCTAATTCTAACAAAACCTTTATGTAATGTCTAGAACTGATGATATGCCTTTATTCTTCCCTCACAAGTTGTTGGTGGGTAGTTCTCTTTTATAACGGAATAAACGAATTATAAATGGTTAAATGGTGGTTGTGCTAACTGGGTAATCCAAGCACTTTTTCCAGAGGCTCTTTTCTACTTTTTTCTTTTTTTGTATAGCTGCTTATAAAACCTAAATAGCAAATAAAGAAATAAGGCAGAGTAGTAGTCAATTCGGCGGTAAGATAGGATTAAATGGAGATATTGGTGATTGGAGTGCAAAAGAGATAAGAAATAAGAAAGTGATGGTCGTCATGCATGCTCTAAAGGGATCTATAAGTCTAACTTCGGGTGCAACAGTGTACTTTGTATGAAAATGGGCTAATTCAAATTATGATCCCAACCAAGCATGGACTTTCGTATATAGACAAATAGAACGTAGGTAGTCGTAAAAAGACATATATCTAAAAGACAAGAGCAGCTGCCAATCATAAGTCGTCATCATAAGCCGGGCAGGGTCTCTTTTGAAATAAAATATAATATATATAACGCTAGAAGTGGTGATTTGGAAAACTTTACACAGTCCGGAGAATAATCGAGGATAAAACGAAACGCGATCCATAGAAATAGAAGTATAAGTGCATATTTTTCAGTTTCAAAAACTTTTCTATTGTCAACAAGAACTTCCTGTAGTACTTACTACAGAGTTGCCCTTAATGTATTTATTTGGAATCTTACCTAAACTCTAAATTAACATACATGTTTAAGTTCCTACTACCCTTTAGTTAGTCGTCTTTTTTGTTTTACTTCCCTAATTATCTCTAACAGAGTACCAGGCTTTCTGTCTAATTGTATGTATATCTTGTATACCTCACTAAGTTTCTAAATATGTCCTTAATTAATGTGTGTGATGTAGCTACTAATAAAATTTCTTCCTCGCAGAAACGCCCTTTGGGTTTTACTTTTAATGGTCCGTTCTACTTAAGAATTTCATCCAAGGTTGTTGGTATTTGTTTTCTGTTGTCACAAAAAAAAGGTCTATTTCTGCCTTTAGGGCCATTCTTTCTTTTTTAGATCTAAATATTTCTCTAAATAAAAATGTGATGAGATAGGAAGTAGTCATTATGCCTGGCTATAAGTCACGGAGTAAACGGACATTTCTCACTATGTATAGAAGTATTTTTCTTTAGCTGACGTGACGGGACTTTTTCTAATACTATAAATGATGAAAACTTGCGTTGCATATAAATAGAATTAAATAGATTAATGAATATTAAATAGATTAATGAATATCAACAAGCACCCAAGAAGATCAACATTGTTTAGCCCATATCTCGTTCTAAATAAAGAAGTAGTACCCGCACTGCACGGTGTTTCTTTTCGCCGAATCTGCCAAGTTCCTTCTACTAAGAAGTATCTATAAATAGGTAATCGCCCATCCGTCCTTTTTCGTGTCTCTTTTATTCTCTTCTTTTTTTTATTATTGTAGCTTTACTAATCAGTTTTTGTTCCTTGCATAAAGGGTTATGTTATATTATATATACCCATGTATAATCTATATCTTCACAATCAATAAATTTCGTCTATAAAAATTGGAGTTATATTGGTAATAAGTATCTGGGTTATTACTTTTCGGAGTTTCTACTTATTGTGGCAAGAATTGACGCCCTCGGTTTAGAATTTGTTACTTTCTAGCCTTTTTGTATATTATTAGATAGATCTCTTCCTTACCGTTTACCTCTTTTTCGGCTTGCATAAATAAGATAAGGGACTAGAATACAGCTAGCTAAGGATATTTTTCTTGTCTTCTAAGATTTTAGTCATTTCAGCAGAAGCAAGGAAGGATATCTGAGAAAGGGTTTTTACTAATTAAGTATAATACACAAAAGAATCTACCCGTTACGTTAGTTACAAATATTAAGAATCCATATTTCTAATTTCCAGCATACTACAATACTACTTTTAAGACGTTGTGTTCACTTTCTTCTACCTGTTACGACCTTTTTGTTCTTTGTAACTATGGACTTTTTCATACATAGATAATGATGAACTTTTCGACTGATCTTTTATTTCTTCGGGCTCAGCCTTCTATACTATACTAAATGAGAGCTTACTTATAATAAAATTTTATAATAAAGAACAAATGAATAATTCTTAGATCAGATCTTAGAAATATACTCCATCACTTGTATGTGACACCCGGTATCACTCTATAAAAGACAAATTCAAAGTAAAAATGAAAGATTATATCAATGATATTAAAGGCGATGGCACTATATGAAGAGAATAAGCAACAACAAACAACGAAGGTCGCGGCTAATTACTAACTCTAGGCAGGCACGAGGTTAATTCAACATAGCAGAAACAATAAACAATACTAGCGTACTTTTCTAAATAAGTTGGAGACATCGGCAGATCTATAAGTGTGGTGGTACTCTCAGTTAGGAAGGCATACATATTTATATTACATTCCTAGTAGTCATAAATGTCGTATTTTGTCCTAATTCTAAAAAATCTTTCTAAAACAAACGAACTCGAAATGCAATTTACGCGAAAGGTCATCAGCAGCTCCAAGGTATTTATTTTGGGCTCCAACAACTCATATTTTCAACAATAATAACTGCCTCTAAAGTAAGAGATAACTCATAGTTTTTTATAGTTATTTTTATAGTAAGAGTATTAATAGGACAGCAGTCCTCGGTAAACCTTTTTTTACAGTCAAGGGATGTATTACAAATACAGTAGGAAACGCCATGCATATTACTCGGGATGATAGAATAGGGAGTCTTCGTTACTAGATAGAGTACGGGAGACTTATAACCTATGCATATCCTACTTTTTGTACTTTATCCTTGCTCTTTTCACGTCAAACTATAAGCGAAGAATAATAAAGTCACCAAGAGCACTCGCATTTGTAGATTTTTCTTCTTCCAGAGCTCTAATTGCTAAGCCTGCCTATAAAATGAAATATCATAGAATAGTGGATATACTATACTTTTTAAGAATGAAAAGAAGAAACGTGTGTAAGCTCGAAGTAACGAAGTATAAGAGATATAGGTAATACGGAGAGGGATATAAATGTAACTAATATTGTGCTAATAATTAACAACGGGATAAGACCGACAAGTAACAACTACAACTCATTACAACTAAGAAATAAAGCAAGTGGTCAACCATCATAATATCATAATAAATAAATGTCGGACTTATTAATTACTCAAAACACTGATACTGTTTCCAAACATGGGTGGTTTCGCGTATAAAACGAACTCTAAAATTCAGCAAGTGCAGTTTTTCATTCTTCAGGCTCAAACACATACATCTACTAAACGAAAACTGCTTATAAAGACATCTTGTATATTTATTTATTTATTATTTAAAAACAAGGCGAGGGTACTACATGCGCCATGGGGGAGCAGCGCGCAGTTACGAGATAGAACTCTGTCTAATACGAGGAGGAATGGGGCTAATTTCTGTTCTTATTATAGGCTTACAGTATTTTGATTTTGGTTGGTGTTGTATATCTTTCTTCTGGAGCAAACGCCTAGAAATTGATGAGGATAATAAATTCTGTTCTGAGACATCTGTCTTTAAATAGAAACAAGGCTGGCCTTTAAGAAAATAGTTCATAGATACATATGCGACAAAATATGTCAAATTCTAGAAAAATTATGTAGTCGTGTACTTTCTGATTTTCCAATAGTCGTTTTTTCGGGCTCAAAGACTTTTTCCTTATTAATTTAATTACAACGGTCTATAAAAATGAACTCAAAGAGTAATTTAAAGAATAGAATAAGAAGAAAGTAATTAATAGATTTAATAGATAGAAATAAGAATAAGATGGTTCTAGGAAAGAGTCCCGATGACTTACTAGCGTAGGAGGAAGTTATGCAAGGGCAAACGATTTGAGAGAAAAGAGAGACTCCTCTAATAAATAGTACAGCGGGGCAGGTGGTAGTCAAGAATACGTAACAGTTAGACCTCGATGTCATAACTCATAATAATTAATAATACAATAATTTTGTTTGTACACATTATTATTATTATCTCATCTCAAGCATTCTTTGTATTTAAAATAACCTAACAGTACTAACAATAATCTAGCTATAGTTCAAGATTTACTCTTGGTCTTTCGTTCCCAGCGAAATATTTCGTGCTGTAATTGGTGGGGGTAGAAGTGGAGCTGGTTCTAAAGAGAAAAGAGAGGGATAAGACTAATAAAATAAAATGAAATGAATCGAAGGGACATAGCCCTGTTTCAAAAGTATAGACATAATTAGACATATAAGTTTAGGCGCATAATATAATATACGTACTAATTATTCATTTTATTATCTCGACATGCCACTATAAATATAAACAAAATAAAGCTGGTCTGTTCTTTTTCCAGGTGTGCTAGATGTACTAAGGGTGTCTGGTGATAACTCTTTTTCTTCACAAAGGTCATAGTACCACCAATTACCAATTCTCCTACTTTTCATTTCAGAAGTGAATCCTTTACACTAAACAAAGTATTTCAAATTATAGACGATGATTTTGCGCTCGTAGTTTTTTGGAGTCTAAGAACAAACAGATCTATTTCTATTTTATCTACTTAAGAAATTATTTCTAGCTAAGCCTTCTAAACTAAAGAGTTAATTACGTCTTGCTGTGCCATTCTTTTTATAGTACGTAGTATAAAAGGTCGAACTTGTCCTGTGTCTCGTCTCTTTTTTTTTTTCTTTTCCCTCACAAAGTAGTGATTTCCAATAACGAACTAGAAACGAATGACTCCTACAAGGTAATCAATTTTACAGGTATTTTTCCAAGGGAAGACTCTATATTTTCAATTATAACAACTTCTTATATAGTCAGTCTTATATAGTAGAAATACCCAAAAAAGAGAAAAGAAATGTTAGGCAACCAACCGATCTAATCCGTCTACTTAGATATTCTTTCTCTAATAAAAATAGAAGTCTATCTGTTAACTGTTTCAATACTTTGAACCCAAGAACTAAACCACGAGAAAATGAGACTATTCATAGTCCTAAATCTTTAATCTTTCTATATCTAAAGTAAAAATCGTGTTTACCAGGAGGCAGAAGAATATTGAGAATGCAATTAGAAAAAATGGAAAAGAAGGCAATTGTTATAGCTGTATGTAGTCTCGAACAGATATACTTTTAAAACTCTATTAAGTAAGTTTTGTAAATGTTTCTCACAACGATGCTTAAAACGCGATATTGTTATAAATTATGAAAGAGAGTTGGTCAACAAAACAAGGTCAGTCAGGAAGTCAAATGGAGAATCAAACGGAAGGCAGCTTATCATCTGGGTTACATAATCTAGTGTTGTGTTTCCTACTACAATCCTTCTTTAATTAATTAGATCTAGTCAGTTCTTCTATTATCTTCTATTTGTGCTTTTCTTAGTCTTTGTTGGTACTCACATTTCCTTTCTCCTGCCTCATCCTTGGAAATTGTTGAAGAGTATTTCCGACTCTATTCTATTGCGCATTCATTCTCATAACTTAGATGTCGATGACTAGAGGGCTTCCAGATCGATTTGTAAAAACATAAAAGAACTTCATTTCTCGAGTTTCCCTTTTTTCTATATGGGGCGTAAAGATAAGATCAAAAAAAAGGAGATGCATTCCTATATAAACTCGTTTACAAGGGGTTAAAAAGCGCTAACCGTACTCCTTAGTTCAAGATAAGCTTGTTGGTTCTGATGCAAGGTAATATAAGATTAAGTATATCTTTCCTCTCCTTTTGCCCGTAACTGTATTATTTATCACTTAAAACAAGGTTTCTTTCAAAATAGATGTTTGATTCTTTTCTCTACTATTTCTATTTTTATACAAACTAGAAATAATCGAGGTCCTATACAATATTTAATATACCTAATAATAATGAATAATAAATAAGCAATCTAATGTTATCCAAAAGAATAGCAGCTGGAATACTCCTTCCATTTATTTAGGAAGAATCAAAGAAGTGCTCGCTTAACTTTTCTCTTATCAGTTTTCTATATTCTCCTTCTTCTGTTTCTGTGTGCAAATAAAGTATAATTCTAATCGACAATAGCAGGTGCTAAATGACCTCCTAAGTACTATATAATTTTACTAAAACTATTAAGATATTAAGAAGAGCTTACTAACAAAACAATATACCATACAAAAAAAGATACAAATAGATATGAAAGATACGAAGAACCAGATACAAATATCCAACAATATACAACAGAGCATTCGTAAACACACATCCCTTCCCAAACTCACTTATAGAACTCAATAGAACAATCATAAAATAACATTCATAAAGCACCCCTTACCACCATGCCAATATGGGTAGAATCTGGACCAAGGATTTCTCACACGACTCTTTTATTTATAACAAAATCACGTTTATATCCCAAATATGTTGCAAAGGACACTCTATACAACTGTTTTCTAGTTTCTTAAGAATTAAGGTAGTAAAAAATGATCTATCATCTATCCTATCAATAAAAATAATATTTCTTTCTCAGAAAGGCTAGATGCGAAAAATATGTGAAAGAAGGCAGTTTATAGTTCTGAAATCGTACTATAGAATTATAAATAATGTAATGGAAACAATTTCTGTCGTAAGTAATTGTATTTCTTTTTTGGTCATTCTACTTTTTCCAATTTCTGTGTCTGTTTATAAGCTTAATATTTATCGTGGAATCTTTGCGAAGAACGGTGTTTCTCTTCTATAAATTTTCTATCAAAAGGAATCAAGGGCTACAACTTTATTATCGGGGTATGGTTGGTATGCGAAAACAAAGTGATATGGTATATAAAATGCGCTTTGAATTTTGGTTAATAAAACAAGGAAGTGGACTCGGAGAGGGTACTCCTTTATCTTATAGAGGCAAGTATTACGTGATAGGTAGTAGACAACATTTCTTTTCTTCTTCCTGGTAAATTTTAAAAAGAACAGGAAAAGGAAGACACATCAACGCAAAAAGAGCACAAACTCAAGGCAAAAGTTCTAGTACTCTACTATAGTACTCTTTTCTTTCGTATTAAATTGCTAATAAACTACAACATAGTAGAAATTTGTAATAGAGAACTCAATCATTATTGGTGCAATTCCTCCGTTACATATAAAGAGACTGTAATATTTCGTTATTCTCTGTTATTGTTATTTACGAGTTTTATTAATAGCAGGCTATAGATCATTTTAGTCTTTTCCTACAAACAAAGGTACCTTACTTATATTCTTATATTATGTATGACCTTTATGATTCTTTTAGATTTTATCCCTAGCTGGATCTGATGATGATATTTACTTACCCTATTTTTTTTATTTTATTTATGTATCTTCCTTATTTCATACGTTTTCTTTAGCAATAAACTCCATGATCACTGCCCGGTATTTATCCTGCAACCTAACAGCATTATTTTATAGTCTTAAAAAAAAAAAAAAAGAAACCTCTTCGTTGTTTGTATAGTATAATAAACGAATACGAAGATCTCGAAACGAAGTTCTGCTTACTTGGATTTCATTGCCCTGGCGAAAAGTAAGCAGTAATAATTTCTAATCCCGTGTTAAAGTACATGAAAATAAGATAGAATCATCATTTATCCCCATCACTAACGTTTGCCTTATTCCATATTGATAAGTAACCTCATCTATGCCCTTCTCTTTCATTTGATTGATCTTTTTCACTTCCTTGAATACCAGCAAATGCCTCTTTTTTCCTTTATTTAGCGAAGTCCTTTCTCTGCAGTGCTTTTTGCTTTTAGGCACGACTCTTCCATTTCATGATAATCCTTTTGAGAAATTTACTAATGAAGCTGCTATTTCTTCCTTTTGTCACATATTTCTTGAATGAAAATGAATGGTTAAAGCTTCTACAACTGAAAACAATATCACTTTCAGTATGGTAGTTTGGGGAGGATAGATAGCACCTAACTAATGGCAAGTTTAGAAGAGAGCCTTTAACTTAACAAACAAAACGAAGAAAAATATTAGCTACATATAGCTACATATATAATAAAAACATAAACATATAGAAAAAAAGACTTTGGTTGTGTTAAGAAATTCTTTCTTCTAGGACTAGGTTATCCTTTCTTAAGTGTATGTACTGTGCACTAGATTACCTTACCCGCTAAATGAATCGAATAGAGGAGACAAAAGCATTTCCTTTTCCGGGCATACAGTATTCGTGTTTACTCCAACAATGTTTTAGCTTACATCTTTGAAATGTTTCTTTCTAAGCGTGTTGCCTACTTTTTTTTTTAACTACGAGGTTGTGAAGGAATAGGCCAAAGTAGAATATTTATAGTAGTAGATTCGGGAAAAATGAAAAAGAAAAGGCTCTCAACCAAAATAGAATTCAAAAAGGGTAGTCACGATGTATTTTGCATATAAATAAGTGTTTACTGGACTAGTTTTACATCCTTTTCCCTTTTCCGTTTGTAAAAGTGAAGTGAATTTCCTTAGCTTTAATTTAAGTAAGTTACAAGTTGACTACGTTGATACTCATATTTCTAGTTATTCATGTACGTGTGTATTTCTTGCATTTATATATAGGCTTTACTTAAAATTAGACCCGTAGATGTTAGTTTTCTTATAGGTGCTGGTACCCACTATTCTATTTTTGCTATATAAATCCGCCATTCATTTCGAGATTAGTAAAAGTTGTAAGCGTAATAAAGAAAATCCAACCACCTATCCGATACTTTTCTAAAAGAATGTGCTATAAGAATGTCATCCACACAGTATAGTAATTAATGGATAAAATAACAAAAAGGCAGAGTTCTTTGTCAAAGAGAGTAATAGAAAAAGATGATATTTATTAGATTTCAAATTTCAGCACAACAGAGTAAGAAACAACAGGTAATTATCGTAGTTAAGACAAAAGATTAGGTAGAACAAGTTCACTGCTGCGTCTGTCTGGTTATTAAATCAATGCAAGCCGACTCGGTATTTATTCAATAATAGATAATAGGTAGAAGCTTCAAGATCGAATCCAAAAGATGTATTTTTTAAATTCAATAAAGTTACATGAGTATATAGTATAGCCTACAGTAAATCAATGTTGTTTCCCTCCAATTTTGCCAATACAACTAAACCAAAGGTGAAAAAAGTAGTAACATATTGTTAAAAAGCCTAATCAGATTACCCCTTTGTAATTCTAAAAATTTAACTTAAACATAATAGTAAACTGTTACATGGCCAATAGTGGAATCACCTGTTGGGACACACGCCGATATCACCAAATTGGCAAATGAACCCAAAGTAATGTTGAAGTATTAAGGCCATCAAAAGCTTCTGAATTTCTTTCCAAACTTATATGAGATTTTGCAATCTTCATATTCATCACTTTCAACACATTCCTTGAGAAGGTTGCCAGTTTCTCCGATAGGCTTTTGTCGACCTTAGACATTACCGATTTCACTATTGGAAGTTGTTGCATTGTTGGAGGATTCACATGCACTCGAACAGTAGTTGAAGGCACCACCTTGTGATAGAATGTCTTGGGTGCTTGTCGTGTTGAAACAAGAAATCCATGATTGGTTTCGAGCTTTTCATAAATCTCAAAGTTTGGGGAGCTTGAGAAATCATCAAGATCTCCATGATCATCCAAGAAATTGTTGCTTGTGTTGTCATTCACTAGCCCGATTGAGATGTTGTCATTCGCCTCTGAGTTGATGAATGCATTGAAATGCTGGTTGCTAGCTTCTCCTGCATATATAATTCAAGTATCCATTGTCAGTTAACTATTAGTGAAAGTAATCATAAGATGATCAAAAGTTCAAAATATATTATATCAGATGAAAATTTAGAATATGACAATATATATGGTACCTTGATCTCTGTGGATATTGGTAATATTATCAATTGGAACTGTCTTGAAGTCATCAGAAAAGGCCTGGAAAGAACAAAATTGGTTACATTTAAATTAACTTTGTTTTTCTTTTTGCATAAACGAATTCTACAAACAGTTGATGGAATTAATGGATATTCACCTTTTCAAGTTCTTTGTTTGACATGCCAACCCATCTCAAGTTTTCCACCATTTTGCCGGTACTCCTGAAAACATCGTCCTTCTGATCAGTAATTTCAATCGAGCGGTGATTCTGTTCCTGTGTCATACCGTTGGTCATGTACTTATTATTGCCAATCATCTCAGAGTCATCTTCATTCAGGAAGAACGTGAAGTTGTCGACAGGAGCATAATTAATTCCACCAAATGCATCTTGATTTTGTAGATTTTGGGAAGCTTGAGCCACAGATAGGATTTCCTGTACTATATCAGGTTGCTGCATGTTTGTGTTCCCATACTGGATTAGAGCACTTGAATTTGGCATGATCCTTGGATCACTAGCAAAGTTTGCCTGAGGAAAATCCTGGACCTCGAGTGGGGGTAGTGTGAACCGATGTTGTAATCTTGCACACTCTAATGCTATGTCAACCTGCAGAAAATTAAGAGCAGTGTATTAGCAAACAGGTAATGCGTTTATAATTATTTAGAGCCGATCAATCGAGCAGAATTATGTTACCTTGGATGGAGGATATGGGATAGGAGCACAGTTGGCATATGGATTTCCAAAGCCAAATGCCTCATCAGATAGATATTGTGTCCATCTTGCATCATTTGATGGAGCTGTACTCATATTGATCATCGGATTAGATGACGATGAGGCAAATTGCATAGGGAAGTTGGATGTATCAACATCATCAGATCTGCCTTCGGAATACATCTGATCAATGCTAGAGGATCGTTGATCACTCGCTGAATTAACGTATTGGTCCCCAGCTTTCAGAAAATTCAAACTCTTCTTGAATATACGGCAAAGCGCATAAGCATCCTGTGAAGTTGGGATAGTTTACACATTAATTATCAACAAATTTTAATTTTAAAGAAATCTACTACTACATTTTTTATTTTTTTTAACACTACATACCTGTAAGCCATTGTTGATTTCACATTCTCTCTCGTCCAAGCGATACTCATGCATAACCCAATCAGTACGAGCTCCATGAGGTGCCCTCCCTCTGTAGTAAACTAGGGTTTTCTTCATTCCAACAGCCCTCATCTGTGAATTGACCTTCCTGTCTTTCCCTGTGGCCTTCCAGTACCCAGCTTTCGTGGCACGATTCGTCCTTGAACCGTTTGGATATTTCCGGTCCCTTGGGCTAAAGAAGTACCATTCAAGATCTTTGCTGGGGAGCAATGATTTTCCTGTACAATCAAAATTACATGACATATTATAGTTAAACATATACAGGTGATGAAGTACATAAAGATATAACACCATCATGTATTGAAGTATGAGATATGAATATGATCATCTTATAATAATTAAATATATACACAGTAATTATAGATTGAACTGATAGATGGAATTAAAGTAGACTTAGCCCAAAAGGGTTATATGCTGCAATGAATGTTCCTTTCTTTGCTTTTTTGACTTGAGGAGAAGAGAAATATTGCCTTGAGAACACAAGTATATCTATCTTTGTGAATTGTGATTGACAGAAGCTGAAAAGATGTAGGGACCAAGAACAAGCTTCCTTTAATAAACTGTTCTTAATTGCAAACAACAAAAGTACATTTGACTGGTTATGTAAAAGCAAATTCTTGATCTATGTTGGCTAAAACTAGCTAGGAAATTAAGCTAATTCCAAAGAAAAAAAAACATATGTTAATAAAAGCAAAAATAACTTACACATCAAACATAGTCATACATTAGTATATGTGTTGAAGCCTTTCGAAGCCTTTCACATACTAATTAAATTAAACATGAAGATGGCATACAGAGTTGTTAATTGTTATGCCTTTCTTGCTTGCTACTTTTATTTGAACCATTTTACTTGCCAATTGTCCAATCTTATTCCATATCCCATAGATAAGCAAGCTGTGTTTGCAGCTTCTCCCCAAAATCCTTTTGAGAGTCCAAGATC
>JAYMSO010000045.1:0-15199 GCA_036897175.1 Plantago depressa | reverse complement strand
CTTTGAACTAACTATGCCATACCACTTCTCCAGCGTTTTCCATCTATTCTCAGAATATAAGAGACATCTCGCGTTTCTAGCTTGGTATAAGATTCATCAAAAACTAATACTAGAATGACATGGGTACACCTTTTTTTACTTTGGATTCTTATATAATATAATTATTTTTTAATTGGGGTTTTACTACATATCCTCATACTTAATAAAGATTGTATATTCTAAATCTGCGTTGCAAAAATAACATACCAAGGATACCCGAGTTTCTCTTCCCTCTCATATCTAAAAACTATTTTATTTTCCATAATAACTTACTAGAATACTATACTATGATTGAACTAAGCTTACGTACTGGATTGATGACACCCTATTCTTTTTTAAAATCTAATAATAATCTTGGCAGAAGGAATCTTTCCTACATATGTATTTTTTTTGTAGAATTATTTATACTAGCACAGTACGTCCGAGATTAAAAAAGGGTTGTCTTCGTTTTTTCTCTTTTCTATATTGACTTTAATCGTAGTTGTATACTTTCTGCAATTCACGCCATAAAGACAAAGATCTAACACTAATAAAATAGGAAAGACTTCTAGGAATTTCACTTGCACACCAAGTAATATGGAGTCGAACAGATTATGAAAGCTATCTTACTTAAGTAGCCCTTCATTCAATATTTTATATTAAAGCTGTGTCTTCCAATTAAATGTATTTCATAAGAGATTAGTATAGTTTTATATAGAGTTATGCTTTTAATTTAATATGACCCATTTCTGTACCACATAGTAAACGTTAGCTGTGCAATATTAAGTATTTCGTTATAGTATAGAGTACTTAGCAAATGGTCCGTGTAAGCTATTCATTTGGGTTTATTTAGAAAGTTATCTAAGAACTCTCGGCTGAATAACATATTCCAGGATTGTTTTGTTTTTACTCATATTTTATATCTTCTCTAAGTGGCAATCTTCTTTAGTAAAGTTTAATCTTTTTTTAATACTAAGGAATAATACATACAAGAAGGGCAGCTTTTTGTACGTTATTGGCCAAGGCGGGAGTCTTATAATCTAGATTAGGGTAATATAGGTTGTTAAGTACGTTATATGATAGGAAATATTAAAAAACAAGTAAGGAAGGAAAGTGAAAGTACTTGTTATGTCTGCTATATTATAGTTCTATTATAATCTAAACAAAAAGATAGAGTAGTAGATGTGTTCTCCATACCATAAACCAAACACTGTATAGAATATGTCCTTACAATCTTCTTACAAACCCTACATAAATATGAAAGACTCCTCTTTTCTAGCAGTTCTAAATTATTATTTCTAATACACCCTATAGAGAATGCTCTACCTTCTACTATACCTTTGCTTTGGTTACTTAAAATATGCAATTGTTGTAAAATCTGTGTGGGACTTCCCTTTCTTATATAGTTTTTAAATGCCTCTTCGTATATGAATTTATATAATTAATAAGTTAGGACACAATCGGATAGTATACTTAAATGGGGGGTTAATGCTAAGAGTTGAGAAAGCGTATGTTATATTGGCGTGCGTGATTGTCTTTATCTATGAACAAACAACAAAGGAAACCTTTGATATTATTTATTATATTATATAAGCTAGTATTTTGATCCTAAATGAAGTAGTGAATTACATATTATTTCATACATGCCGGTAGAGTATCTAAACCTTCTATTGTTTTTTACTTAATAAACTTGTCTAATTTTCAAAATAATTCATTCAAACCTATGTACAAAACCTGGCTCAGGTATTTTTACTAGCGAAGACACCTAAATTTTTAGGAATTGGTATACTCACTATCTATAGGTCCGGGTAAGCTTTTAACATTTCCTTAGTGAAGTCATCTTGTTTTTACTTTACATAATTTCATTACTCTATGCAAAATGTATGAAAGATAATTTTAGCTTAGAAGACTAGCTCATTTTTGCAAATATTCTATACTCTATTATAGGGCAAGAAGTATGTAATTCAATAAACGCTATATTTTTTTTGTAAAAGTGCATAGTTCATATAGTACCAAAGTATGTATTTCAAAGATAGCTAAGAAAAAGGTATTCCAAATATTTAGACAGATCACAACAAAAAAGAAGGTAGTTCTAAAAGATAAAATACATGACTTATTACTACATTGCATTAAGGTCCATTCTTAAAGAGTCGTACTTATATATATACTATTATGATTTATACTCTATATACTCTTCTTAGGCTAACTTATATATAGATGATTAATTAATATAATCCTTACTCATTATTATGGGTTAAATAAAAAAAAGCTATATGTTACATCCTTGGTTATCTAACCTGTCTTATAAACAAAGTAAAGCACGCTATAAATCTACTGTACTGAGGCACTCATATCTTATATAATTCCTAGGGTTATGCCTTCTTCTAACACATATGTTTTGGGAATTACTCTCTACTAGGAAAACAAGGTACGCTCTTAACTTAGCACTATACCTTTTTTTATAAGGTTTATGAGAAGGGACTTAGTATATTCACTTCACCTATATTAGAATCTATTAGAACTAGAAAGAAGAGAAATGTTAACATCACTGAAGATCCTATCATGTACTTTGTCTAGGAAGAGTAAATAGTAGTACTATATATAAGAACATAGACTCAATAATATGTGAACAACTGGGTGTGAAATCAAGAGGTATCTGGGGTATAGGGCCTATCATGGTATAACATTATGAGCGTCTAACTAAAATGAATCTAATTCATGGATTATTGCTTCGAACTGACTCTATATGCATAATATTCCAATCTAGTCTCTCAGTACACAACAATTTTTTAATAATGGCATTGTACTATACTTTCTTAGTAAGGCACTCTTTGATATAGAATTTGAGTAATATGCTTTATCACTTGCTAGAATTTCTTAGATCTAGTTTTATGAAGGGCAAGCACCCTTGTTACCTAAAGTATAGGACACCCCTTTTTTTATATTTGGTATAGGACTTAGACACTTGACACCATTTCTTAGGTAAATGGAATATGATTGAAATGCACAACTCTTTATGAACACATACTAATTTATACTCCCTTGTTGTCTTACTTGTGTCTATATAGGAAAGAGGTAGAGCAAACCATGTATACTTCCTAACATATTTATTTATATTAGATTAGAGTTAACCAAGCAAAGACAAAGTAGAGTTATATATATTTTATGAGATATCAACAAGTATTTTAGAAATAAGAGAAGAGAAATCATATATATACATGTACTAGAGATTCTTATAAGCATTACGTAACTATATCAAATGCAAGAGTAAAGTATCCCTTAAAGTTATAGCTCTACTTAAGTAAACACTCTTCTTTTTTTGGATTACTATGTATATTATATCTTTTTAGTAAGTTTTTATTAGTAAGTATTCTCCTTTTGTTAAGTACTAACATGTATTAGTTATTAGTATTGGTTCCTATCTTGTATTATTATTTTTATGTATACTTGTATTTAGATATTTAGAGTAGTATGGGTTACTTGGCTAAATAAAAGAGTGCTTCTAAGGTAATAAAAAAAAACGAAAGAGAAAGTCCTGAAAAGAAAAAGAAAGTAAAGCAGAATTCACACACATAAAGAAATGAATAGTAAAGAATGTGGCAACTATAACAAATCTATGTATGTGACTTTTCCGGTAGATATAATATAAAGAATCTGACCTTTCCTGCCTTTTTCTTACAGAAAAAGCTTACATAAATATCATTTCTATTCCAGTCCAGAATAGAAAAAAAAAAGAATTGTCAGTCTATATCTGTCTATATCTGTGTCTTATCTCTACGTCTACGTTGGAAAGTTCGCTTCTTGGAATGATCAATCTCTTATTTCTATATTTTAGATACTTACATGACTATATAACATATATAACAATAAGTCTGTAAGTGACCGGACCTTTCTCGCGCGTTCCTTACCTTCTTTTTTTTCCAAGGCAAACTGAGATTAGTATACCAATCAAAACGAAAATCATTTTTTACTTACACGCCTCAATCCAGAGTACAACGGATCGAATAAGAAAAAAATAATAAAGAATAGTTTTTATTAAGAAAGAAAGAGGAAGTCAAGTAGAAATGTATGTAATCTACTTATATAGAAATAGAAAATATACAAAAATAAAGAATGATTAAGAATTCATGGATCCCTCTGTATGTAAAAGGAACTTTACTTCAATACTTCAGTTTTTTGCTTATATACAACAAACATGTGATCTATTATTTCGAGCTTTTTTTTGCTTGCTGTTCTACTAAGACTAAGAAGAATGCGTCTAAGCTCTAAAAAGGATTCTTCCTAATTCTCCTTTTTTTTTTCTTTTTTATGATGGGTAGTTCATCAAAGTAATTAGATAAATAACAAGGTACAACTATCGACTTTCTGAAAAAATAGAAAAAGTTATATCTGCCTATGGGTAAATTTTTGGGTAAAAAAACCAGTAAATGAAAATTCCGGATCCAAAAAATACGGAGAAGTGATGGGGTCTAACCCACACCCGCGTTTTTTGTAATTTTCTCTTTTTTTATAGGAATACTCTCGAAATCTTGAAATCTAAGACTTTCGAAGGGTGTTGTGTTGTTTAAATATTAACTAAGGGAAGTAGAGGAATTTAATCCAGATTAGAAGAAAATAAGGCATGATGGTTGCTTGTTATCTTTATTTGGTAATTTAGAATGTGAGAACGAATTCTCTTTTGAAAACATAAAGTAATTTTTGTCGTAAATAACGTCTTCTTACTTAGCTATAAGCTTTAACTGGTGCACCCCTTACCACATTTTTCTATTTCTTAATCATCAGTTAATCAGAAAGAAAGTACAATCAGTATGTTGATAGATAAAGAAAAGAGAAATTCCTTTTTCTTTTAGTTGTTGTTCCAAACTATATCTAAACTACATAGAAGTACAGATTTAATCATTTAATCCAAGAAAAATTTATAGGGGTCTTTTTACGAACACTATTAGTAAGGAAAAGGCATTGTATTTTGTTGGGTAACTAAATTTCTTCTAAGAAATAATTTGGAAGAGGGTGTAGTGTAAGGCAAGCGTATATAACAAGTTAACAAGTGTATGTATTTAATCAGAATCAGTTTAGAATCCCTGCGATTTGCTGCTTCTGATAGATATCTGGGGTAATAAGGAAGACTTTTTTTTAGACAGAGCCCTCTATATAATTCGTGAGATATTGATTGTGTATTATAGTAAAAAAAGGGCTACAGGAAGTTAACAATTTGAAGCTCTTGGCTAGCATATACTTGGCATATATATATATATATATAGGAATGGTGTTTTCTTTCATTTTCAACATGTATATATAAATTATTTAGATAAGGACAACAAACAGCTAAAAACTTAGAATTCCTGTTTGTGGTGGACAACACCAATTCAAAAAAAAAAAAAGAAAGAAGAGTGCAACGGTAAAAGAACACGGTTAACCTTAGAATAGAAAGAGAGTCAACCCCCATGCTGCCACTTTTTAGGGATAGAAATGACATTATACTACCTTAGTACCTTATTCTTTATTTATTTTTGGTAAGAAGAAGTGCAGTCTCCTCTTTTTATGTCTAGTTATGTCTAGATACTTTCGTTGTTATTAGATTAATAAGCTAGTCACCCCTTGTATTTTCTTTTCTATCCTTTCTATCATCTTTCATTTTTCCAACCATACAAATCCATTGGAAATGCATTTATTAGCAAAAAGAACCTTTTTTTATAGTCATTTTTAGTCATTTTCTAAGTTAAGTGTATCTATAATAGCTGCACCGACTCTTATAGTTACGGGTTCAATTATTAAACCCATACATATATTTCCTAGATAAAGAAGACAGTTCTGACCATATTCTACCTTGTTGTTCTATACTAAGTTTTTTCACTGGACCATTCCATTTGTATTGATATCTCTTATATGTATTATTATGAGTCATGAAAAAAAGAGGATATCTCTAACCAAACAAATTTACGGGTTTTGTGAAGGGAAAGCAAAGAACATTAAGACAGAGATACCATTTTGGACAAAAAATAACAATGAACTAGATATATAACTAAAGGCACAAAATCTAATGAAATAGTTTCTCCAAGAATCGACCCCCCTTTCTATCTTTGAACTAACTATGCCATACCACTTCTCCAGCGTTTTCCATCTATTCTCAGAATATTTTTATATGTAGGAAGGTTTTGAATGAATGACTAAGCGCAAAGTATTTTTACTAGACAGTTGGAAGAGTTGATACAATGATTCTTGTGTTTGGAAGAGACGGCATATATTCTTTAACACAAGGGGTTTGGTTTAGGCTTTTTGCACTACGTTGCTTATTAAGAATAAATTGTACGCTTACTATACGTTGACTTCCTCTCTGCTGTGTAAATATGCATGATGTTGATTAAAGACTTCTTTATAACTGGATTACGAAAAAATATATCAAAGTAAGTCATTATGTATCCCTTTCTATGCGAATTCCTTTTATAGTAACAGTACTGAATTTTGAATGTTATTTCCGTCTTTCTAATTTCTAATTAGAGAAGAAAACAACTATAAGGGAGCGGGAGGTTATAGAAAAGTTCTATAAGATAGAGTTTCTCCAACATGGAATGTAATCGAAACATGCGATTTATTATCATTTCTATTGGAAAGTGTGCGGCGGTTCTATTTTTTCTTGCTGCATCTAATAAAGAGAATCGAGCTAATATCCATGTCTTTCAAATAAAATAGCAAGGGCCTAATCAAACCAAAGAGAGAGAGATACGGACAACACAAAGAATGTATATGCAAGGATAACATGCTCTATCTAAAAAATGAATAAGGATAAAAATTAATCTAAGAACATGGATCTGCTATCTGCTAATTGAACTACGGGGTAGTCTTCATAAAGAGAAAAAGAATGTATACAAAGTTGTCCTTTTAATGAACAAGCATTGTCTCTCAATCTTTATACTCTATATACTATCTATAAGAAATTATATACTATCTATAAGAAATAGTATTTATTAAATTATTTTATTTTAAGTGTACTAAGTTCTTGCAAGAAAGAGCATAAAAAAAGATTCTAGTTCTTTTTTTCTGTTATTTTTTAAAGCGATGCAGTTCCAGCAAATCGAGGTTTGACTAGGCGCGTTTACACTTGGTTTGGAAATAAAATTTAGGTGATAGGTACGATAGGAACAATAAGAAAACCAGCAAGAGTAGGCAATCGCTTATATTTTTTCATTTCTCACAAAGAGTCAAAGAAAGATATAAGGACATTTTTTGTTGTCTAATATTTTATTAGATATATAATTAATAGAAGGAAGAGATTAGAATAAACAAGGAAATAAATAACATATGGATTGTGGGGTAGAAGAAGGATTACTAGCCTTTAAACAACTCAGCTGTGTCTAGTTTCACACATTTTATGCTAATTTATGCTAAAGAGTAGCAACTACTGTCTGTATCTAGCTTTTTACATACATGGACATGGAAGAGTTCCCTAAAAGGGACAGAGTAAGTAGGATCAATATAGTTAGCTGTAGGCGTAGATGTAGATATTAAAAAAAAATATAGAATTTCTTAATCTTATTATGCTAATTGCTCTAGTTACTCTAACCAAGGAACCCACCGAAGATAGAGTTGATTCCTGTATGCGACTTCTTGACTATTTTGTGAATTATCCTTTGGGAGAACTCATTCTCTTAGTTTTATTTACTAAATTAGAAAATAGTACTAATACTGACTAATTCCTTCCATTTATTATCTGTTCACGGATGGAATGTTTTCTTCTTCCTTTACGAGATAAGCTAAGATTGTCTATTTCAAACCCCGGTAGTAATTGACTGATTGATGAGTAGTACATTTCCAGTATATTTACCTAGTTATGCGCATAATTTTAAAGACATCGGTATAAGAAAAATCAAATAAATAAAAGGCCTGGAAACGAAAGTAAAGTATTTGTTCCATAACATCCTTTTTCTGGCTCTAACTACAAAATAGACTTAAATAATTTCTTCGATATTTTATTTCATTGATTTCTGCACGCATACACCGATATTAATAAATACTATACTATACATCCTGCGCCAACTATGACAAAAAAGATAAAAAAAAGAGAGAATTATTTAATCTCTATGCGTTCTAGTTTGTGAAATGCTTATTTCCATCCAGGTTGAATCATAAGTTTTGGAATCCTCTACTTTTCTGCCACAAAAATTCATTTCAGGGGTATAATAACCCTTTTTTTCTATTTGCTACTCACTCTAACCCAAAAGTAAAGTATAGGTGGATTTTTCTCTAAATTTTATCTATAACTCTATAACCAACGATTATATGTGCTACTATTCTATTTATTCTTGACTTTGATTGACTTTTCCACAAGTGGCGATATTGCCAACCCGATCACATAAACGCATAAACGAAGGAAGTTTTCGACAATTCAATTCGATAATAAAAAAAAACAACTATATCAAGCTTGAAAAAAGATTGATAGATAATTTCTAGATAGATATGAGTAGAAGTATTGATACGAAGTAAAGCGTTAGACCAAGGGGCTGGGTGCTCAGTTTAAGAAAACTGTCTATAGATCACCACCTCAATCTAAAACGAGTTGTAATAACTGGAATTTATCGGGTATTCCTTATTTCTTCTTATTTTTTAGATCTTTCTAACAATAGATCCATACTAATCTTAGTTATGTAGTAGTAGTTTTTTAGTTTCTTATTTAGAAATAGTTCGTAGCTGTAGTCAAAAAAAGAACTGGCATTCTTTCATTCTTATGTAATCGGTAATCGTGTATAGTCAATAGAGCACCCATTCTCTTCTCTCATTAGTCAAGACTTCTTCTGAATATTTCCCTTTAACTCTATTTTTTCGATTAGGATAAAACCACTTTCTTATTATTTATTATTAGATAACGGTTTTCCTCCAAATTCTATGGAACCGAGTGAGGATTTGCTAGGTAACTCTATTGATTTATTGATTTTATGTGTAATTCTTTTTGGAAATAGGTAGTTGTTTATAGACTTTGCAAAAGCAATCTATAACGAAAGGATCCTAGCTTGTTTAAATAAATGCGTATTTAGGGCAAAACCTTTCCACACTTGTGCTGATTTATCTTATTAGAAATTATTAACTCTGTAGTAGTCCTTACTTCCCTATTTTGTTGGATTCCTTTTTGTTGGTAGAAAAGAATTTGAGTCCTATTATTTCCGCCATATTCGTAAGTAACGTAATTAAGTAAGAAATTCAAAAAATTGACAATCCTTCTTTGGTGTGAGAAAGGAAAAGGGAAGTCAGTGTATCTAAGTAAAAAAAAAAAGAAAAAAGGAGGAGTCTTTTAGTAAGTCATTATAGTTAGATGTCTAAAAGACTTCTAGAATCACCTATGTTTTATGTATGGATTTAGACTCCTGTGACTCCTATAATAAAGAAAATCTAAGAAAAAGTCTTGACAATCCCACCTTCTATTTATTCTATTTCTTATCTATTTGGTTTGGAGCGGGTATGTGTCTTTCCCGAGCATTTGAACAATAATGATTAGTGAAAACTATTTACAACAAATCTTAGCATCTTTATACTACTAGTTAAACTACTTAAATTGACCAAAAACTCAAAGAAAAGTTCATTTCATGATCTATTTGTTAGGAGAGGAAACGAGAGTAAATAGAATCCAATATAGTTAGTAGCCTTAAAAGATGAAATGAAGGGGGCAGGTAGCTCCAAACCAAATATTCTTCCTATATGGATTGTAGTATGTATAAACATAAATAATAAATGCAATTACAAGATGAAATTCTTGTTGGTACCTTCTTGTTAATACTTTCAGTTAATAGATTTCTAACATTTCTAGCGAAGTCTCTCATATCAGTATTGTATATTTGCCTATTGTGTATGTAATTATTACAAAGGAAAAGAAATACCAACAACTTTTTGTCTTAGGGAGAATTGGGAAAATAGACTATACATGGTAGAGGAGAGAAACTTAGCCTCAATTAAGAGTTTCTTAGATATACGAACGAGTAAATGATCGATATTAAGATATTCGTGCGGAAAAGTTCACAAATAACTTCTATCTAAAATTCTATTATCTAAAAGTAAAAAAAAGATAAAGGACGCTTGTCTTGGGATTTACTAGCCACATACATCCATTATACTTGCAAAGTCTGAGAAAAAAGAAATACATAAAAAAAGTTCTTAGATCCAAAAACTAATCCTAGAAAATCACATAGTTTGTAAGATTTTGTAAGATATTACGAAATTTTCTTATACCAACCAGCATCGGGTTCAGGCGATGAATCATATTAAGCCAACTCTATTCCACATAGTACTTTACTACATTGCTGCTATTTACTCCAGTCTACTTCTATTTCAAAGATCTATTTGATTTTCCATTTTAAGTTCTTATTTAGTTCTCAGATACTTTTCCTTTTTTTCTATACTATAATAGATTTCTCCCTCGAAACAGTGCTTAATCGTGGAAAATAGACAAATCCAAATGCGTATGCTATAGGTGCGATAGTTTCTTATTTCTCGTTGTATTCTGACATTTTTGTGACTACTTTTTAATACTCTATTAAGGACAACAACATTTCTTGTTATCCATAATCATAATATCTCTGCTGATCTATGGTTAGGTATACTTTTGAACTACTTCCCTTCTATTATTAAATAAATTCTTAAATAAATAGAAATCAAAAAAGAAATGAGAGCCTAACTAAGCACTAGACATAGATGAAATAAGTTCTAGTCTCTACCAAGACCAAGTCTCTCTCAGAGATCAAAAGAAAACTATTCTAATACTCTACCCATGAATTTCTTATAGCCCTTAATACTTAAGCTTAATACTTAAGAAATATGCGTGCAGAAAGAACTAAATCATTACATAGTTCCTAATCTTGAAGAGTTATTCCGTGCTTTTAGAAAAAAGAAGAAAAAGAAGGAGTTACTAAATATTGCATAAATATTGCAGATCGCCTAGTATAGTAACCTAAGTACTAGTTAATGTTAATTAAAGAGTTAAGTTCTGTAAGAATCATTTCTACCTAAAGGAAAATGTTAGGATATATGCATAGATTAATAGATTCTGATAACTAACCTAACTATTAATGAAGACTTACGATTCTACCATCCCGCATGACATTTCTTACTGTTTGTATTTGTATAATCCATATTTCTTTTCTTGCTTGTAACATTTCTTAATTAGAACCTTTTATCCTTTAGATTACTGCCTACATTTAATTGTAAGCGAGTTTTCGAGCCTTTATTTGAATGAAAAGATGTGTCCTAAAGGAACACTACCGTTGTCGATTCTATTCTATTCGATTTATGAAAATGTACTAAAACAATGATGCTGTTTAAAGGGTAGAATAGAAACCGAGTAAAACAGTGCCGATTCCTTATTATTATTATTATTGCACTAAATAAGAACTTCTGAAATTTGTGGGTTGTGGTGCATGCTACCTATATCCGAGTTAACGCTAAGTTTTATGAATGAAAATTGTGAAGAAATATTATCCAGAGAAGCCGTAAGAAGAGCGCAATAGAAGAGGTGTACCCCTGCTTAGTACTGTGCAAAGAACGAAAATGATATACATACAAAAAAATAAGAAGAGAATCTAGGATGAAATCTGTAACATCATAATTAGACATATTTGAAATGTTGGGCAAGATAAAAGGGAATAGCATATGTGGAGATTGAAATATACATGTTATAAAAATGAACTGAGATCTTAAGTACTACTTTTTCGTAGAGGATATGTAGGAAGTTGTTGTTGAAAAGAAGAAATGGAGCCTTTTGGAGGAAATAAATAGCTGGGAATGGATCACCTTACAAGTTGGCATAAATTATAACCCACCGTCTATTCGATTATTCGATATCGATGAAAAAGACTTTACCCGGGTTTCAAAGAGTTCATTCTACAATTCATGAATAAAAAAAAAGTACACCCCCGAAAAGGAAGAAAAAAGTACGCCATTGGTATATAGTATTAGTAGCTGTAGAATTTCATGCGGTATAGAAGAAATCTAATTAGTAAAGTTTCCCGGTTATTGGACTTATATAACTACGAAAAGAATTGTAATAGACAATAGACAGATGTACTTCCTCCATTAGATTATATGTCAAGAGATATGAAAAGACACAATGCCTTTTTTAAGTTTCCTTCTTTAATTAATGATCCTTAGATTATTTAGAAGCAAGATTTCACCTAGCATATTAGTTTGAGCCCTTCGAACTAAACTCTTGATGCCCTACCTAGTTTATTATCCTAATTTATACGCGGAAATGGCTGCGATTGCTCTTTGTAAAACAACAGAATTAATAATACCTCGGGAAAAGTCTAGAATTGGAAGGATATTTCTTAGCGCGTTATGATTAGTCTAGTTTTAGAAAAGTACATAGTGGTTGTCATGTATTGGATCACTATCATGTTTGTTTAAAGAGAAGTTATAGGCGTAGGTCTTTTATGCTTCTTACTTAAGTTAGTACTTAGAACTATATGTAGAATATGCCATGATTAGTAGTGAGTCTCTCTTCCTACCTAAGTTCATTCCGCTACGCCCTTATTTATTTAACCTATGTCTTAAATGACTCTTTTAACTATTTTTTATACTCTCTATCTATGTATAATTCACCCTGTGATTGTCTTTATAAGCAGGTTTTAAAGATGCGAGTTTGAGCCAAAGGAAAATACCGTGGATTGGTGGATGACCTTATAGACAGAAATTATTATTCGCTGACTCGAGTGCGTTTATTGCTACGTCGTATGAAAGCAGCAGTATACCTCGTCTATGATTTGTTATTGGAACCAGATTGCACAGCATTTTCAAAAGATTTGTACTACACGGACATACTTCATTAATAGGTCAAGAAAGAAATGTGAAACACATTGTCCTAGAGTTTCCTTCCTAAATCCTTCTATTTATTTTTAGGCAGTTTTCCCTGAGTCGATGAGTCGGAGCCCCCCCCCGAATCAAAAACTGCATCTGCTCTTACTGACCTAGTTTATTCTTTTTCATTGTATGCCGAAATTGTCATTCATAAAAATACTTAACTCGTCAAAAGTTCGTAATTGGGGAAGGAATGAAAATAAAGCAACATTGTGACAAGTTCTTTTTCGTAATAAAATAAAGAAATAAAGTATGCCTGAGATGTTAGTAGATTACGTTGTATGACGATTCCCTATACCGCAGACAAAGAAACACCTCTTATTTCTTTTATTTTTCTATAGTATAAGCGAGACAGAAATAATTGAAAATAATTTAAGAAGAGTTCTTTGAGCCTGGATAGAAATACCTTGTAGCCACTGATCGCCTTACTCGTGTAATCATCATTTCCAGTGCGTTTAGTTCGTTGTAAGAAGATTTTTTAGACCAAAGCATGACATTCTTCTTTATTAGTACTACCAGCAACGTAATGATGTAACAGTGTACCTTCCTAACCAAAACCTAACCAAGAGTACCGCACTACACCTCTAACTACCCATGTTCCAATGTTGAAAATACAACTCCAAATAGTGAAATAGTAGGACTATACCACGACTACCTTAACTACTATACTAGAAATGAGACGACCCTATGTTTTAGAGACAGGACTTTTATTCTTATTCTTGGAAATAGTATCGGCATAGCTTATAATAAGTTAATAAGTACGACATTGTTACAACTACTACTACTGAAACTGAATACTCCTAAATTAGTATTACCATGACATAATTCGTTATTGAACAACTTATCACTACGAAAGGATTTGTACTAAACAGCTATATATATGTCAAGATATGTCTTACGAAGATGTACCGCGCGGCGGTTGCTACAGTCTGCATAACTCACGCTTTACTTGCTTGTGTCTACTCGATAATCAAAAGATTTTCTTTATTCTAGAGCTCTGTTTTAGATTATCATAGTCAGTTTTCCTTTTTTAGCGTAGAAGGAGCCTTGAGCCCTCGAAAAAGAAAGAAATAATCATAGGTATATCTCACAATTTGAAATTCAAAGTATCCCATTAAATCTTGGTGCAACGCATAAAATTGTATAAACCCCTCTGCCGTTTTTCTAATCTAACTTACACAGTATTATCATATTTCTTCTATTATCTATTTATGCATTTCTCTGTTTTTTGGTACGTATTATAGAACAATAGAAATAAAGATTCATTTAGAGATTTGCTTGTACCAGTAGCTCCACTCACTGGTATAGCTATGTTCTACTTTCCTTTGCAGTCAACTACCTCTTCGCTCCTTTAACTATACTAGCAAACAAACAACAGCCAACACAGATCCATTGCCTACACTCCCATAGCCAAGCAGGCAGATCTAAATAGCATTGCACCAACCCATTCATCCACATCACAAGTTTTCATGTTATACCTAAGTCTATAACCCTTCTATCATCACTAACCACAGCAAGCCATAGTAACTCACCGCCAGTCTATCCTACCATGCAGGTGTCTGTGAAAGGCCATTCTACTTACTTATACCATCATCCACGCAATGTACCGTCCTGCTTCCATCATACACACCCTTTGGATGCCATGCCTATCACGATGCCTAAGACCCAAGTCATGCTACCTATCGATTCCATAGCTTCCATGCCAACAGGGTAAGTGTCACACCAGTTCCCAAAGCTCTCACAGCTATCTATAACCAAGCAGATAATATCTACCACTGGTCTAGACAGCCTAATCTAATGTTCTCGAGTGTCACCTTCTGTTACCTTTGCATTGTAAGCTTGGACGCAAGGTTGCATGTAATGGTAGTTTTTTTGCTCGCACCGTGAAGAGAAAGAACGCATCCCAATGAGAGGTCTTTTTCGGTTCTGGGAGACAGCTTGCCTGACTGCGATACCTAGGATGAATGTCGAATGCTAGGTACATGCGAGGTTGTATATAGGTACCGGTGTCTGCTATTGTAAAAAGTATTCTTGGGGAGGTGCTCTCACTTGTGAATTAAGTCGGTAAAGTATATAGTCATATGGAAGGAAGGAGTTCTCTAATTCAGTATCTAAGCCCTACTCTATGTGCTCACAAGTGAATCATAGTTACACCTTGTTCTTTGGTCGCTATTCATATCTCATATCATAGTAGTTATCTAGTTGTTTATGTTGCATAGATATAAGATATAAGTATAAGGTATATATAGTTCTAAATATAATAAATAAGAATTCTTATAGTTAGAGTTGTAAGGCACAGAAAGAAATCGAAGGCAGCATTGAAGATGGGATGATCCAAACATAGTCA
>JAYMSO010000044.1:0-15250 GCA_036897175.1 Plantago depressa | reverse complement strand
CAAAAAGGAAAAATGTCTCAATTGATTGTTGTCCTATGTTTCTTTCTTCTTCTATTTCTTGGTAGAAGTTCGAATTGCACCAATGCTTGCGGCTTACTGACTGATGAATGGACTAATAGAAAATCTATATCTACTCTACATCTATCTATCTCTCAATTTCTATTCATTCATGTCTACCAATATCTTTATATACGTATCACTACTTTTTTTTACATTCCTTGACGTGTAACACTTTAGACTATGCAAGAAGTCTAAATAGAAAGATCAATCTATCCATAATTTAGAACCAAATAGGTTTTCTCTCTCGTTCTAGCCCGTATCATCTTCCACTAAGTTTACTAAGCGGTCAACCTGGAGGAGTTTCTATTTCTTGTCTTGTATTTTCTGTTGTTGTATCTTTTTCAAAACTAGATTAGACTATATTCTAGCGTTGCACGCACCTACGCAAGGTGTCTTTTTCTACAAGAAGAACATTTTAGTCTTTCACTTAGGAAGAAAAGAATTCTTTCGGGGAAGAGATACGTGTATACGGGAAGGGTTTCTACTAAACAAAAAAGAATGTTATAGTCTATAGTCTAGAAAAAAATAGAAGAAGACCCGGTGACTAAAGCGTAGAAGTCAATCCAGTCATAGAATTTTTCTTTAGTCAATCTAGGACATCAACTTGGTACTTTTGAAAAAGAAAAGGGAATAGGTGAATCTAGTAAATAGTCATTTATGGATTGAACTTGTTACTTAAAAAAAGGAAAAAGTGTGAGAAAATAACTAGGGTAGCAAGGGACGAAAGGCGGCATTAGTATTTGAGAACTTCTTTGGTTGGAAACCGAAAGCATATATTTAAAGAGTTTCAAGTTTGGTAAATAGTAAGAGGAGCCCCAGAATCATTTCCTATTTGATTGAAAGCATTTTATTGGCAATTCATTACATATTACTTACAAGTTCATAGAAAGAAATAGGATTCTAAATTCATATTCTAGTTTAGGTACCATTCATTGCATTTTCTCTTTCTTTTCCTTTAAACAACAAGACAAGGACAAGATCTAATTCAACATCGAGCTATGGTCGAAGCAAGACACGGCAGAGTACTCGAAGAAGGCGTTGCACCAAGATTGTATCGAAAAAAGTAGAAGGAACTTAGATACAGAAAGAAAAAGAAATAAGAAAAGAATTGAAGCAGGACTTCGCAAAATAAACATATCCTAATAGAGTAGAACAAGGGCAAAATAGATAAGTAACAAGTCAATTCTATTCCTTTATTTTCTCTTTTTTTTTCTCAGAAATATTCAGACATATATAATGAAGTAATTGTCAATGTGTCGTAAAGAAGGAAATCTACAATTCTCTTTTCTTAATTCTTAATTTCCAAGTCCTCTCTTTTTTAGTCGTGAAATAAGGAATGCGTTAGGAAAGACCAGACCTCTGCTAAACATATAAGTTCTCTAAGCTAAAAACACAGAGAGGGAGTGAGAAACCATAGATAAGTCAAAAGTCAAGTACGATCTGACCTAGAGCACGGCATTGCATATTCGAAGTCGATCTTAATGAAATGTTCGTTATCCCATAGAATCGAGTGCATATAGAAAATCATGTCCATAAATTTGGAACAGAATAACATTAGAGAAGAGACTTACCGCACAAATAAAGGTTGGTTGCCTCGTTCATTTTCTACTCGTAAATATTACTCTTGTATAGGATTAAAACAAGGAAGGATATTACTATAGTACTTTTTCTTGAATATATTAAATATAGAGTTTCTTTGTAGTAATTCTTGCACGTGTTCCTGCGGATTGACCTGTAAATTGAGTATAAGACCTTTCATAAGTTGTCTATTTTTACTTCCTCCGGATCTCTTGGATATGATTTTTTGTATAACAACAAGCATGTAAATTAGAAAAATTTCTAAAAGGAGAAGTTATTCATTCTTGCTAGCTTCTTGACTTTGTCATCCAAGAGGAAGATATTCCTATATACATTACATTTTTTAGAATCGTAGGTACCTTTATTATTTCGTATACTTGTGTTTGTTGCCAGTAGTACTACTTTAGATTATTCTATTTCTAATGTTTGTATACGACCTACTAGATAGATCTAATAATTGACTATAAAATCTATTTTCTCACTTTTTGACTACTATGGACTAATCACTTTCTCTAAATTTCATGATCTCTTCTAAGGGAAAATCAGAAATCAACCATTCAACCCCTATGTAGAGTCAACTTTTTAGAATTTCAAGAGCTTTCCAAAAAAAAGTATGCTTGTCATTCTTCGCTATATAACCCACCTACATTTTTAGAAAATTCCTCGTATACATACTCGTATAATAGAATGCAATCCTCAGTTAGAAAGTTGATGAAAATCAGAAAATGTAATAGTTACTAGGATCGAAAGTACGTCCTATATTCTGAGAATATACAGATACTGAGGAATAAAAGAATAATAAGGATTAAGAAAGAGCATGTAACCCAATAAATATCCTGGAAGAGATTCCACAAGTCATATTAATACGCCCGGAAACACCATCCTTGCCATCATACAGAATATCTTGGATTTTGTTGGAGAGAACACCTCAGTTGAGTTTCTTTATAAGAAAAATATATAAAATTAGAAACCAAAGTAAAGTAAAAGGTAGGCTCTTAGTTGTGAAAAGAGGAATTTAGAAGAAGCTTTAGAACTATATAATATTTAAGCAATCTATCATCTGTATAAATGATACTATGTTTGTACAATCTCTTTCAATAGCGGGTAAAGGAATGAATTCAGAATGTTAGCAGATGACTTTTCTCAATTAAAACTTTTAGGAATATCTCAATTCTTGTCAATCGAATATTTACCTATATTTCTCTGTTCTAATGTTCTAATATTTCTAAGTATATACAAGGGTACATTAGTAGCCGCGTTGAGAACAACTCTTCCTAGGATAGGAATCCAACTCTATCACCTTGCAATACTTCCTTTATAAATAGATATATAATTAATAGAAAATTTTTCGTTGGTAAAATCAAAGCATGTATTCAATTATATCCAAGGAGAAGCACTAGAATTCTGGTAGTATAGACATACTCCGTACATATTATTTCATTTATGTGGAAAGGACTTATAAAGCACACCCCAATCTATACTTTATCCGCAAATTCTCATTATTCTTCACCACGTCTATTCCCGAAGTGTAAATATTGACTTAAATACTGGTCGTTGTTTTCTCCTCTGGGTAGAGATAGCACCTACTAGTATGCTTTCTTTCAAGTAAAGACTATGCTCTCTGGTAATGAATCCCGAGACGCTTTACACAGATAGTCATTGATGACTTGTGGGCAGAGAAGGCGAAGAAGAACGGTGCTAGCAATCATATGAGATCAACTTAAAATAATGGCTGGATTCCTGTCGCTACCTTTCCTCCCGTAGAAAGGAGGACCCTAGCATGGGAAAAAGAATTTTATTAGACTTTGGAGGCTGAGAGAGAATAACTATAAACTGAGCTGGTATCTTTGCAAGATAGGAGAGAATCTACCATTACAAAGCTTTTCGTTGAGAGGTTGACGCCAGGCCAGCCAGCTACATGAAAGGAAGGGAGAAGACACCGAGCAAAGATAGAACAGAAAGGACCAAATCACAAGACATTAAAGAAAGAGCGGCGTTGACGATTGGAATTACCTTGTATTAGCTAGTTAGTACGTGAGCTGCAAAGAACCAATTAAAATTAGATATTGTACGAGGCAAGTTAGACTAGATCTCTAAAAAATTGTTATATTTTAGAAGCGAAATTAGTAAAAATAACAACGAAATTACATACAGTGAGAAATAGGCAATAGTTTTGGTCAGAGATCTATCTATCTCCAACTAAAAGTAGTATTATTTCTAAACTAACTTCTAAATAAATGTAGTTACAGTCGCGGATAATATGATATAAATCCCTTTTTCTGTCTTTTTTTTTTGAAATCATGTGTTAGTTAATAAATAAAATATTATAGGATTTAACCCAAGCAAGAGTTACTTGGCATCACAAAGGTATAGCCACGAACAAAAGGTTATACTAAATAAATTCTTCTTCTCACAATCATAAATCCTCAGTTTTCCTCTTTTACTCCAAGGAAGGAGGTTCTGTTTGTTGTACTTAAAAGCATATTTTTCACAATATTCACATAAAATAGGAACTAATCCGCACGATAAATCTTCTGCGACTAATATTTGATTGTTGAGTCCATACATAACATAATATTTCTCACTGAAGAAAAAGAAGAGTCTATAAACGAATTCCTTTGTAAAGTCCAACAACGAAAATCGTTACCTTCAAAAAAAAGGTAGAGCGTAAAAAGTTTAATAGTTACAACAAAGAAGTTACTAGTCATTAAAACTAGAACCCTAAGCTAAGCACATTTATCAATTAAGAGATTCTATGCCTATATTTTAGCAGTTGGGTATCCTATGTATAAACTCAAATTCTTCCGCCCAGAAGTCAATCTATGATAAGTTTAGCTTTCGATTTAGTCTTTTAAATTTAAATTAATCAATCTTAATTAAATGATCAAAATGTGCGTTTTACAGCCTTTACATAAAATTTCATACCACGAGGTTATAGTTAGACTTTATAAGTACCTACTCAAGCAGGCACCGGCAAAAATTATCTTATGACTGGTGGTATTATAAATTAGACTTCTCTTTTAGTCTTTTAATAATATGTTTCTTTATATTTTTCCCCGCATCGTTCAGCTTTCATGCCTAGGTATTTGAGTTTAGACTAAGTAATAATCACTTTGGTAATTGATAAGATTCTTTACTTTGAGAAAAAAGACAAAAATAGAATGTGATCGATCTCGAGTCATGAAAGCAGATGAGATAATAGTTTAGTATAAGCAGTGCAAACTGTGTCAAGTAACAAAAGTAGACGCTTAGGAATGATGTCTAATATGAAAAAAAGGTAAAGAGAATTTAGCGCGTTTATTTCCCAATATTTATACTTTTTACTCTTTGTTGTTACCGTCGTTGCTCCTCGGAAGTGTAATACGATTTTATTTTTTGTACTTGTAAATTTACTTTTTTGTTTTGAAATACCCCCTCCTTTTCTATTTGTTAGATTCATGTAGGTAGCCTTTAAATATTCTTTTATTCTTTGGAACATTTGTGTTAAGTAATGGAAATTATAATTTATAAAATCGTTAAAACAGTACTGAGCCATTACAACCATAGAAGGAAATGTCGAAAGCTTACAGTAAAGTATATATAAGAGGTAATTTAGGAAAACATCAATGAAACCCGGAATAAAGACATATAGATCAAAAAGGAGTACAAAGTAAAGGGGCAGAGTAACCCCTAATTACTACAAAAAGAGAGAAATTTGCCTTAGCTATTAACTTAGCCATTAATTTAATATTTTCCTTGTTGCGTTTGGTTTGGAATCTGTTATTCATTTAAAACTCATCTTATTTCTAGTTGCCAAGAATCTAGTTCTATCCTCACTCAGTGATTCGAAAAGGGAAGTCCTGCGTCTATTCCTATTTTTTTGATCTATAACCAAAAAAAACAACATCTAAGTATCACAACCTACATAAGAAAATGCCTAAGATAACTTTTACACAGAAAGTCTTGTTCTCATCAATCAATGTTGTTATTCTCTACTTTCAACATAGCTACGAGTAAAAAAGTTGGATTAACTACTAGAAGAAAAGAAGTACTCCATTATGAATATTTCCTATAATTATCTAATAAAATAGAATCTAAATAATAAAGACGGCATGCCCTCATCTAGCTTATCAAAAATAAGAATCATAACCTATTTTTGCGCATAGTTGGAAGTGTATCCTTTCCTTATCCTTATATATATAACCGATTATTTCACCAATTATTTTTTTGCTTGGTAAAGTAATAAAGGGTAAACTCAAAAAAAGATAGAAAGAATATACTGCGGTAAATCAATTCGATCAAGCTTAGTCAGAAAACGAGTCTTAACTTAAAATAAAAAAGGTGGAAGAAGAAGAGAAGGGAGAACTTATTAGAGATCTAGGGATAGTTGGTTTAGTAATAAATTTCTATTTTATTGGTTTTGAAGGTTTGAAAATAGAATATCATTCAGACTGGTAGATTGGTTGTTGCGCCAAAATGAGGAGTTGTCTAATCAAAGGATCCTTTTCTAGGATTCTAGGAAACAGAGAAGTTCATGAAGTATGCGCGCTTCTTAAGTCATTAGGAAAGTAAATAGTAGCAAGTTAATACACAATACCTCAATCTCTACACCCAAGCTCTTTACATAAGTATACAGATCAAAAAGCAAACGTCCTTACTCTATTGGCGATTATTTTAGTTGTGAGTCGAAAGAAAGAACAAAGTAAGTATTATAACTGGATTGGATTACGCAGTCTTCTTCCACAAATTGCATAAAAGAAATTCCTACTTAGTCCATGCAGAAAAAAATTTTTAAATAAAAGTAGCGTTAAAAGCACAGAGTACGACAAGAACAAGAATTGGCATTTCTTGACCCTTGACTATATAATTGACTAGCTATCTTTGGCCTGTGGATTTCTCAGACTGGATATCTCGGTAACAACTATAATATATAATAGACACGAGTAACCCGCTCTTTGAAACGGACGTAAGGAATATAACTGGAATGTATTGTAATGATCTAGTTTAGAATTTCTTCCATCCATTGCATGCACTCTTTTCCTTTAGTAGATGTTTAAGTTAAGTATAAATGGGGGTACGTACTTTCTTTTATGACTTTCAATCTTCAATATCATGATTGAGACCGTGGGATATTTAAGAAATTTAAATTGTAGAAACCTATCTATACCTAGATTTTAGGGGAGAACAATAATAATTCAAATAATAAAAATAAGTACGAAGTTTTACAACTACGATATAGGAAAAGTTCATAAAAGAGGGATTTCGGTAGTAATTCTATTTATAGTAATTTGATAGTAATAGTGTTTAAAGTAGAAACGTTAGGATTGGTAATGAATATTATAACTATATAATCTATATAATAACTTGCTTTAAGACGAGAGAAAAAGTAAAACTGGTGGGAAGATTGCTTTCGCTAAGTAGATATAAAAAATAATAAATAGAGTAGAATTGAGCATAAGTAGTACACAGATCAAATTTGGATTTTGCCAACAAAGCTCTGCCTCGAAAGAACTAAGAAGAAACATACCATATATTTGTAACTCGTTGATTAGAATTCGTCATAAAACTTATCATAGATTAATTGGATTGGGATTAGAGATTGAGGACAAAGTCGAGAACAAGACAATATCAGAGATAGTGTTTACTCTAACATAACATAGAATCGTGAATAATTTCAGCAAAGCTCTTCTTAATCTTAATAAGGACTTATAGTTATTAACAATTCCTGTAGTTTTCGTTTTAGAATAACCTTTCCTAATTGGCCCTCACAACGACATTTTGTTTGCTTTTTAGTTGACAAAGTTCAACCCATGTTCCTTCTATTTTGTTTTGACACAGGCTCAAAAGCGAGATGGGCACTAGAGTTAGACTTATTACTGATTAATAAGGGAAGACAAATGGTAAAGGTACCTCTTAGTCATTATTGTAGATTGTTAGCTTTAGTAGGTTGTTTCCTATCTCTTTAAAAATTCTCTTAAATAAAGCTTAGATAAAGGAACAGTGTCTTATTCTTATTCATCACCAAAATCTAGACTCCGTAATACCGAAATTCCCTTGCCAAAAAAAGTAAATCTATATATATATATACCGTTTTTACTTATGTTTTCATTGTCGTAGTCAAAAAGGACTTTGTGTAAGAAAAATTGCAAGAGAAAATAATATCCATATCCAGAAGTTACGTAGAAGTCATTATTTATAGTCCCTGCGAAAAAGTATACAAAAAGTATACTATAAATAAGAAGGGAAATATGTATGATCTAACTTAAGATTACTTCTTTTCTAATAATTCTATCTAAGAAGAAATTAATAAGGAACTATACTTATTGCAAAGATTGATATTCGTACGTGTTAAAGAGACTTTTTCTATTCGTTAAGTAAAAGTAGAGCTGCTAGATAAAAATTCATAGTTGCACCATCTGCAAAGTAAAGGATTCGGATAATTTGTAAGGCAAGGATATAAAAATTGTGAAAGTTAGACTAAATTCTAATCACTTCTATTCCAACCAACTACACCTAATTCCATATTTGAAATACGTATAGCAATTACCAAAAATAGAATCTTTCATTATATAAAAATAGAAAAGGATGAGAAACAACTATGTTTTCTAAAAATAGCTTTTAAGAAAGAACGAAGCCGGTAGAAGGTAGATACTAAAATAATTGAAATCTCAGATTCTATTGAATACCTGTGTGTATATTTAATATCGTATGTAAGAAGTACTTCTTTTGTAGTGTAGGTAGCTGTCATTATTAAAAGCTCTCTGGAGTCGCGAAGAAACTTAAATGAAAAGGAAACCCAACGGTCTATTTCTATGTATAGAAATGTATAGAAATACTGTTGTTGTTTTCACTTGGACTAGATGTGAATTTGTACATCATTACTAGACATTCTATTCCAATTCTAAAAATAATAAAATGAAAGAGATTCGCCCCGAAATTAACAAGATGGTAGTCTAAAATACGATCTACATAATTCTTTTCTTGTTTTTTTTCTCTGCTGTTTATAGAATATATACGTCTATCTGCCGCTGACTACCGCTGATTGTTGTTGGTCCATTGGGGAGGTACGAGCCAACAAACAAGGGATCTAATTAATATACTTGCTAGAAGAGAATGCGTGTTGTATTGAATGTTAGGAGTGAGTAGGGATACGTTCTGTTTGGTTTTCTTCCTTAGTTTCTTTTTTTTTTATACCTGTAGTATTGCCTGTATTGTACCTCCTAGTTTTCTTATATCAAATTTTTATCAATTTTTATGATAGATATTCCTTAGCTTTGTATAGTGTATAGCCTTTGTAGAATGTATAAAAATATCTGTAGTAAGTATGTATGTTTTTTGATCTGTTCCTAGCTACCTTATATAGTTTCTAATTATAGTAGTTAGTACAAGTACCCTCCTCTGTATTGGGTAGAATTTTTTTCATTTAATAAGAGGTAGGTTATTCCCCTTCGTTTTCGTTCGTAATATTAATAGTCTTAATAAATATAGTAATAAAGAGAACTATTATTAGGTATACCCTTTATATTATTTCTTATATGGATAGTTTAGATGGTTAAGATTGTATAGTTAGCAGTGATCACGTCTGGAAATACACGTCATATGGATCTGGCATGTATACGAAATGTTTTTTATCACTCACCTTTTTTTTTAATTCTGTTTTTTCTGTGCTAGCGATTCATTCTTTTCGAGGCCAAGTACCACGACCCAGAGAATGCCCCTATCTCTATTACATATTTACAAACATTTACAATATGCAATTATTTTCAATTTATTAGATCATTGGTAAAGGCAAAGCTATCCGTAGGATTTCCTATCCCACTACACTCAATAACGGATTCGAAGGAAGAAGTTCGAATATCACCTTTACAGAATAATACTGCGCCTACTCCTACGATGATGTCCTTACTTAGCGATTGGAGAATATTTCGTTTAAGTAATAAAATAAATAATAATAATAAAGTAAAGAAGAAAATGAATGTTAAATAGATACACCAGGCAATGTAAGTCTTAAGAGATCCCTGTCTAGAAAAGAAATAGAATCATAAATAAATGTGAGTTGCTTCTACTTAAATTTACTTAGGTTATTGAGTTCATTCTATAAAATAAAGTATACGTGTCGGGTCTTGTAAACACCATATTTGTATGTAAACACCAAAAAAGAAAACATTCTAAAGGATATATTACGTTAAATCTACTCCGATCAATATCATAAGGCTATGTACAACCTAAACTAAATAAGAATTAGATACTCATCTTAGACAAACAAGCAAAAAGCCTTGTTTCAGTGATTCTACGTAGAAAGCGTATACCGCTCCGAGCACCCTAATTGGTCTTACTTACATAGTCGTATCTCATCTATTCATTATTCATTCTAGCTAGAAAGAAAGAGATACGAAAACTTACGAAATTTGTTACTAAAATGAAAAAGGAGGTATCTAATCTATGACGAGGGGCATTTACACAACAACTTTATACTTAATATGCTGTCTATTACTTCTTCTAGAACGCTTACCGTTTCATACTTGATGTGTAATTTATACATAAGAAATATTTAGTACTCACTGCCGGGTTTCATATAGAGAGGATCCCTTTCTTTCTTTATTACTGGAGCTAGGAGCCAAAGAAACAAATAACTAAGTATAAGAAACTTTCGCCTAAAAGCAAAGGCAGTAAGATCGGTTCCAAGTCTTTATAAAAAGAAAACGACATTCCTAAATAGTTATTAACATTCCAGATTCATTTCTCAGATTGAGGTGTTAGAAACCAACCAGGATCCACTTCAATTTCTTTCCAAACTTCAGTCAGAAAAGCTCTGTTTGTTGAACTCAAGTCTCTTGTACGCAGCTCTAGTTCTTTTAAATTCCCGACTGCTTGTATAAACATTTCAGGTTGGCTGTGAAATACAAGGTGTTTCTAGATTATGAAATTTTCTTACTATATTTATCACTACAAAGTATCCTGTTCAATGTCATTAAGTCTTTTTCCTGCCTATGGATGCATTTTAGAAATTCCCTATAAAGTAAAGAGAATATGGTAGATAGTCCTTCTCTTAGTTAAGAATACAACAAATACTCGTAATGTTGTCTTCTATTTCACTTTATATTGTTTCTATGCCACACTTCTGAACCTCCGGACGTTTTTTTTTTTTTACCACTGTTTTCTTTATCCTTCTTTCTAAATATTGACGGTGTTGTTATGAGGCCATACTTTTTTTTTTACACAAGTTTCCCTGACCACCTGCTTAGGATATTTTATTTATAGTAAAGCACACTTTTATTTTCTTTTTGAGACCGAGGTATGCGTGTAGTAGCAACCCGATCTATTCCTGAATTATTTATGATAATATGGTATGGATGGATATAAACCGACTTTGCGCTGAATATTCGAAATAAAAAAGCGTAAGCTGTAATTTAGAGTTAGTAAAATATGTATTGAGGAAATACAGCAACCAAATACTAATTTAGAAGGCTTGAGCAAAAAGTTGAAGTAGCAAAAGTTTGCATTGTGAAGAGTAAATAACGAGTATACATTATCTATCTAATTGGTAGTGAAGATTTAGCCTAGCCTAGATTTATCCGTGGGCATGTATGTAATTTAAGAGAGAGAAAGAACAACGTACTTTTTAGAGAACAGGAAGCAAAGGATGTTTCCAAAAAGAAAAGAAGGGATTGCCTGGCATTTTGTATACGAATATACTAAAGATCCAGCTGTCCTTTTGTCTATACTTTTTTATTGCAGTATTTTATTTCATATCCGCCTTTCGTACTGTGTCTTTGCCTTGCCTTTGTTATCAGATTTACTACGCTCTTTCTTTGTTTGTTGTTTAGAAATCTTTTTCTTTAAAATTTAATAACCATTTACTTTACTAAAATAAAAGGGATACTCGGAGAAAGGTGGCACTCTCATTAACTAAATAAAAAAAGAGGGTGAGCGTCTAGTTATTGTTGTAATGACCTTTTTTCTTACTTACATTCTTAGATTTTATTTATAGATTACCTGTTGCGCTTACCTGCTACCAAAGAATCCTTAGTATTCATACTCTCTATTAATTCAGTTACATGCTGTACAAAAAATCTCGGTTTGTTTTCACTCTGTCTGTTGGTTTCTCTTTCTTTAGAAATTTAGACTTTTCTTTTATATGCTTCTATCTCCCTTCTATTGTCCGCTTTCTTTCCTTAGATTTCTGTACGCAGGCTGAGTTGTTACTAAAAAGAAATAGAAAAAGCTGTCACAGGTCCTTCATCGTTTATATTAGAAATCTCACCTTTTAAAGAATTTCAAGTTATCTCGTTAGGTATGGTTATCCATTCAGGCCTATTTTTCTGCACCGGTTTTTGCTTTTACAATTATGACTAATAAATAGCGTAACGTGGTATTTGCTATAAGGATAAGTAAGAAACGTAAAATGAAGAATGTATGTATGGGGAAGTATAAGCGAGTATAATTAATAGATGAGAGCCTCCAAGCTCTAAATAAAAGTAAAAATATCAATGATAGGTTTGGTTGGATAATTTGTGATAATCTAATATATAGTTATTAATATAATATAGATTCCGAAGTCGGTCCACCAGTAAGCTTTTTCATTTGTGCAACGCCTCTATTTCTAATTTTTCTATTAGAATCCTTTTGTAAAGCTAAGATAGCCCTATATATAATGGTGTTTATAAATAAATGGTGTAAGTAAAAGCCAGACCAAAATCAATCTAACCTGCAGCAAACAGAGGTTCATGAGTTCTACCAAGTGTGCAAAGTGAGAAACTAGCAAATAGGTGGGCCGCTTCCTAAATCAAGGCAAAAAAGGGTAGTCAAATTTACAAATTACGAGGTTGCATGGAAAAAAGAAGAGATATTAACAAACAGCTTATTCTTATCAAACGAAAACTCATTTCTCCATAAATAGAAATAAAGTACAAAAAAATAGTTGAGTGGTTAGTGGATAAAAAGACATATGCCAGACCAAAATAATGAAAGCAAGCAAAAAATAACTCATAGTAGAGCAACGTCTAACATAAGCAATCTAGTGCTATTTAACTATATTTATTAGTATTAGAACTATTATTATTAAGGCTATAAAAAAAGTATAAAGAAATGCGGGGTCAAGGGTATAAAGTAAAGACACAAGGTATTCAGGATAGATTCCTGCCGTAAGTCGAATATAAAAAAGCAAAAAAAAGGTCTAAAAAATAAGTTTCAAACTGAATAAAATAAAAAGCTGATATCACTCTCACTAAGACAACTCAAGCTTTTGAATTCTAATAATTCTATCTCTTATAGGGATATATTTCTTCTTTCTGCCGAATGTTTTCCTAAAGCTGCGCCAAGTATTCATTCCACCCGTATCCATACTATTGCTTTCTTTTCCCCAATCTCTTTTATTTAGAATCTATACAGACTTCGTTTTAAATCTTTCACGGCTGTGTTATTTTTGCATGGTGTACAGGTGCTCCTCTACTTTTTCTATTGTACAAGCCAAGCCCTGGGGTCTTCTTTGTTTCAATGCGTATTTCTATAATGTTTCTAAGAAGATCTTAGACCCCGACCTTTTCTCGGAGGACTCTTTACTTTCTACTTATCACATATTTAAGATGTATTTTTCCTACATACTATATGCAATGTTACTTACAGAATATCTACTAAGTTATGCATGCAGGATTTAGAATATTAGAAGAAATAGGAAATCGTTTTGCAAGATATTCTATTAAGTAGGCTAGTCCTAGTAATGAGGTCTAATACTAAATAATAAGAACTTGCTAACACAGTCAGGAACAACCAAGTGTATTCTGTTAGTTTTAGCTGTGTTAGACAAAATTCGTATGTAGTACACGTATAAGAGAAGTCAAATTTATACTTGAGATGTCTACCAAAGATAGCCTTCAATGTAGTAAAGTAACTATTTACTAAGATTGCTTAGGTATTATAGTCTTAGCCTGTCAACAGAATCAACATAATCAACGAATTTCATTCATAAACTAGGGAGTTTACTAAGTCGAAGGTAGCATGCATCATGTAAGTCGAAGGTAGCATGCATCATGGCGCACTTTTTGCAGAAGTTTCCTTTTAGTGGGATAATCATATGTCTTCCCTTATTTGATTTCTTTCCTTTTGGTATGCAGCTGTTTTCGTTATAGTATGTTCCCTTAGCTACACAAGTATTCTATTTCTATATTACTGCTAAGTCTCTTTTATAATTCTAATAGTAGGTTCTCTTCTTTTTATTATCCTTTCTAAAAGTAATTTATTGTTCTCCCTTAAATTCCAAGTACTTTCTAGCAACCCTTTTTTTCTTTCTGTATTTTTACGTTGTTGTTTTTGTTGTTGTATACTGCGCACTGCCCGATTCGTTTATAACCCTTCTTTAATTTAAGCAAATTCCTTATCTTACCTTTGGTTTGAATATCCAGTTCTAGGAGATAGTCTATTCTGTATCCTGCCTATCGAGAATATAGATAAAATGCCGAAATAGAATAAAATAATTTATGTCACCAACAGCAGTAAGCGATATACCCCCCTTAATTTATAGTAGGATATAGTAGGAAATACTTTCGTGAGAGATATGATTTCTAAGTTAGTTCCTCTTATTCTAGTTTAATAAGATAACCTTTGATGGAATATTGTCGAATACATAGTAGAATATACGCCAACTTCTTCTGCAAAAGAGATCTCCTTGTATAAGGCTAGTTCTGAGAAAAGCTACGTTAGAAAAAAAAGAAAAGTTTTCTTAAATTAAAGAAACCAACAAACAAATTCTATTATTTATAGTTTGTAAAATGAGAAACAAACATAATATTTGATAGAAAAAAGGGGAAGGATTAAACATATTTATTAGAAGAGAAAAAGAAGGACAGTAACGAAAAGAAGACGAAAATGTAACAAAATAGGCAAATAAATAAGGCAGATCTAAGGTGTTCTGTTCCTCGGGCAGACATATACCATATACCACGAGACAAGGAAGTAAATGCTCACGATTTTCCTACAATACAAGATCATCTCATTATATTAGATTAGAAAGGCAAGATACAGTAACAAAATAATAAGACACCTCTGTTCTCCAACAACCGGAAAAGAGAAAGAAGTGTACACCTTGTGTCCTTGTGAGGATTCTGTTCCATAGTTATTAGAATTGCTTTCCTTGTCTTTTTGTCTAGTTTTCTCTATGTGCTCTATTTGCTTAGCATTAATCTACTTACTATATGAGTTCTCTTCTTTACTTAAATATCAAAATCGGTTTAAACTATTTCCCATTCAAAAATGAAAGCACAAGGGAAAAAAGGCTTGGTCTATTTTTCTAATGTTTTGTTTGGGTAATGAGAGTTCGACTAATTAAGGTATTATAAAGTCCACATACACAGAGCAAACTTGTACACAAATCATCCGCTAGTATAATGTCTTCTATAGAAGGAGCCGAGAAAAGTAAATACTCAGTCAGGACTTGTTCATTAGTTCTTTATTTCACACGAAGTGCAACTTATCTAGATCCTTTAGTCATGTTAGAATCAGTGTCAAGAGAATGTTAGGAGTGAGTAGGGATACGTTCTGTTTGGTTTTCTTCCTTAGTTTCTTTTTTTTTTATACCTGTAGTATTGCCTGTATTGTACCTCAAGATACTCCTGAACAGAACTTGGGAATCTTACTG
>JAYMSO010000043.1:0-15867 GCA_036897175.1 Plantago depressa | reverse complement strand
AATAATATTATTAAATATAGAAAAGAGAGAAAGCTAATGCCAATTAGAAACTGATGGAAATGAAATTAGTGAGACCTTGCTTGTATACTGGAATGCATTTAATACAAATTCAAAGCAGATGATAATCTTTTTAAACGACGCTTTATGTATGGAGTTTCTTTAATTTATATATTTTATTTTTTATATTGTTTAAGCATGAATTTTAGAGTTGTTGTAGATAGGTATTTACCCAGTGAAAAATATTTGTACGTCACATCAATGATTAAAGAAATCGACATGTCCTTGCTAAGCCTTCTGCAAGCCCAGCGAGAAAAAGAGATTACATTTGCCAAAAAACACCTGCTATTGCTACTGCATATATAGTATTATTCTCAATTCTTAATTGTGTTACTTACTAAAAAAAAATACTAAAAAGATAAATTCAAATATCTTTCCTAAATAGATCCAAAGCTAGCAATAGTCAAGGATGATCTGAAAAATGGACATGTAAGAGTAGTTAGTAGAAATAAATCCACGAGTTTTAAAAGATAACAATAGAGAAAATCCTGGATAAATCTATGAAACAGGTAATATCTTTGTCTTTGTGCTTACTATACTATATTATATTATTGTATTGTTACTTGAGTTGAGAATGCCACAAACTACTTTTTTCTTGTTTACGCTTAAGGAAAACTCGACTAAACCGTGTCCACGAGGATATGTTATAAAAATTTTCACTTAAATATGCATTTCGCAGACTTCTTTCTTATGATTTGTAATTATATATAACTATATCCTGGTACTTAGAAAATGTTTTGCCTTGTTTCCTTTTTATTTGATATTTGAATTCATAAGTTAACGAATTGTTATATAAGATATTAATTAAGTTTATAAGATTTATAATTTATATAATATAAGTAATATTAAGTATAAGACAGCACTGCGATTCTTCGGCGTAAGGCAAAGATCCTTTTTGAACCGATGCGAAAAAAACTCATAGAAAAAGATAGAAAAAGAGAAGTCAACTTACACTCCTCTCTATTCAATTCAGTGTACAGATAAAGACTTCATAGTGCAAAATGAATACTTTTTTTTTATATCCAATTATCCAGGGGTAATGCATTTAAAATATCTCAACCTTTATATTATACTTGTCTAGAAGGACCTTTCATAGTTATGGGAGCAATTAGTAGAGTAGTGGGAGTCACAATTCCTTAAATTCCATTTTCTATCTATTTACTATTTAACAATTGTTCTTTTTTTTAAAACTAAACTAAAGTTGCAGGTGGAAAATCCTACACTTACTAAATAGGATTTTATATGATACACAATTAGAAGGGTAAGGTAAAGTCTAGAAAGAGTTTACTTTCTCCTTCAGTCATGTGGAATACTCGTGTTATACTATATAAGCTAAGTACACGTATGCATGAACCTCAACGTCTCAGTTTGCCGACATAAGTCTACACATCCTAAGGCCCTGTAAAACAATCATGCACAAGACAAAGTAAAGGAGAAGCTATCTAGGAAAATATGTGGAAAAATAATGGAAAATAGTTGTCTAATTCGAAAAAAGGTAGTGGGTATGTGTAAACTAGAGTTAAATGCAAGTATTCCTTTTCAACCATCGACCGTCCACGTCCAATATTCAGATCAGTGAAACGACTCGTTATTAGTGATAATTAGAGAATATTCTTTTTCTATCTACATATGTTTTCTTTTTAATAAATAAAGTTGTGCTCCCAAACTGGAACTCCTCTATTCTATGAAAGGCCATCTCATCAATACTTCTACCTAATTTCTTTCATAATTTTTTGGAAATTTAAAAAGACACATATAACAAGAATAACATTAGCTCGAATTTACACAACAAGGAGAGTTCAAATTCTTTTATATTAGCTTTAACTTGATGATAGTAACGCAGTTACGAAAAGTATAGTTCTAATTAGATAGAGTAGAAATCAAGCAAAGAAAATTGTATTCTTAAGTTAAGTAAGCCGCCCAAGGTGTATATTTATCTTCTATATTAGGTTATGTGTTATAAGTTATAATGATAATTTTTAAGAGGTAGAAAGTAAGAAAAAAGTAAGAAAGTAGTAGTAAACTCTTTGCTTAGAACACGTAGTAATATTTAAACTAAACGCTTTGAAGGAAAGATTCCAATTCACATTTTTGTATGAGCTTTCTTGTTGGCTCTATAAATTCTTATTTCTTATAGTTGAGGAAGCCATTTGTACCCGAACCTTGTTCCATTTTCTTTATTTCTTTTTATGGGTATGGGTTCCTATTTATAGTTTTGGACTCTGTAATTTATTTCCGGCTCTCTTTTCTTTCTTTGAATCATTTATTTATGTGCTAGTTCTACGTTTACCTAACTATAACTTGGATACACTTACACTTGATCTAAAGTTATATATATATATATAGTAGTAAATAAGAACTCTCCATTTATATATTTATTTATATCGATTATAATATCTCTAAATGACTCGATTTTCTCTTTTGAGCGGGTTCTTTCCACTGGAGGATTCGAAGAAACTACACAAATTACTTGACTGCATTACTTACTATATATAAAAGACATGTATGTAATATAGAATAGATTGAACGCAAACTATTTACACTTCCTTTTACCAAGATTTACCAAGAAAAATAAGGCAGGTTACTTGTCACAATAAGGGAATTATGGCATAGACCAATTCTGTGCATATTATTATTATTATTTATAGTTAATTGTTATTCTCGTCATACTTGGGCTCCTAACCCGTAGAGTTTTTTCATTAGCAACAGCTGCTTGTCAAGGGTGAATATAGCCAAGTTATATAATATAATATAGCCGGCAATCAGTAGACTCAAGCTCGCACGGTTAGAATAAGTTAGGAGTTTAAAGTTAGACAAGGTTCAAGATCCAGTAGGATTTCTTAAAATAGCCGAAAATTGCTCACCAATCAGATTAAAAGGAAAGGTACATGTCTTGGACATGGATATGGTTATGATGACTACAATGAAAACATATTTAGTGTTGTTTCTTCATATATTGTTTTTTCTCTCCTTTATCTATTTGTTTAAGCACACGCCGGCTTATTATTCCTTATTCTTCTACTTCTAGGTCTGGTGTAGATTCGTAAATCATAGTAAAGAGGAAGGTTTACTACTATAAATTTTAGATAATCTATTCCAAAAAGGCGTAAGTTGTTTATATTATATTGGTAACTGCTAGTTTAGTATCTTTACTTTATGTAGCATTGTAGTCAAAATATACATGCTTCCATTAGCGGTTGTAAAATCCTCGTGTATGTATAAGAAATAGAAATTATACTAATTATGTAAAAGATATTAATTACTTTTATTTTAGTTCCCTACGAATTATTTCAAGTTATAGTCGGTGATAGTAGCTCTTTTTTTGTTGGACTTGTATATTTATTTTTCTTTTTTGAGGGAAGTAGATTGTAGAAAGAAGTGAATGAAAAACATACTTTTTGACTATACGTAGATGAAGATTTAACCTTTTTCCGATCCGAGAAATTCGAAAACATGTATCCGACACATATGCGGGAGTAACTTTTCCAAATTTCTGTCTCATCTATGTAGTAAAATTGCAAAACATGATTTTGTTGAAAATAGAAAGTATCGACTAACAAGTTTTTCTTTACTTAGTGAAAGTGCTAAATAAAAATTATGTACTTTTTCCGATACTTTGCATGTGAAAAAAAGTATGTATTTCATTTTAAGCTTTGGAAGACTTGTCATTTTTAGAAAATCTAATACTTTGTATGGGAGAAAGTAAGAAATCTCAATTTATATAGTAAATGCATCTTATTTTTTAGAAAGTTCATAGTTCACTATGCCCAAAACATGTCAATTTCGTATCTTTCCCAGCTACTGATATACTGATCTCTGACTGATACTTATATTATACCAATTCCCCCCAAAAAGTCCAAGGAACTTAAACACAGGTTAGAAAAATAGAACTCACAACTCTAAGTTAAGTACACTAGTAAAAGAGTATTTGTGTTTAGCTGCGGTTTAGTAGTTAATACTGATGAAATAATAGTCTATAGCAATAGCAGCAGTAAAAGGATTTTTGTTTCCCGTCTAACTTCTTGTATCTATACCAATACCATAAATCTACTAGTATATACTTACTACTATTAAGGTATATCATATCGAATTCTGTATCTCTGGTTTGGGAACTCCCTGTCTACTTACTATTACTATCTATATTTGTTCGGAATTCTGTCCTAACCACTTATTAGTATCCCAAAAACCTGGGAAATAGTTTAGTTAGATTTTGGTTGTTTGAAAGAAAGTGACTTCTATTTATTTAGATGAGTACCTGTGCTAAGTGTACTAGTTTTTCCGAACTAGATTTCTGTCCTAATCGTTTAGTTTAGTTGTAGTAAATAGATCTGCACTTATAATTAATTGATTGTGTTTGGGTGTCTCTAAGAACAAACTACAAAAGAGGCGTGACTTCGTTCTTTTTCATTACATTATTGAATCTTATCATATAGTGGCTGCACCTTGATGGATTATAAAAAGTCAATTATTGATTCTCTTAATCTCTTACTTAATAATATAATAAATAGAAATTTGTATCAGTGAATAGCTGTGTTGCCTGGTAATAGTCATCCAGTAAACGACTTCTTGGACATAGAATTTAACAGTTTCAAAAAAAAAGTAAGGAATTCAATACAGTAAGTTATGAGGTAGTACGACTGCCATAAGTATATATATAATCGTATAATCTTTGTTGCTTGCCTAAAATACTTATGAAAAAAAACTATGTTAAAAATGTAAGCATAAATTACTTCTCTAAGTTGGGTCTAAGAGTCAAATATAATTGTGTATTTTATAAAAACTCGAAGAGATGTAAGATATTGTATAACGTGTTGTAAATAAAAATGGTATAGTATAAGGGTAGTAGCTTTAATTTATTTTTCTTATTTATAATACAAAGCAAGACCCTATGTGTATTTCTATATAGATCCCTTTAGATTTAGTACAGACTAGGACTTAGGTAAGCGCTTATATCTAGTATTTGGTTATTTCTTATTAAGCTTTGGATACTTATTAACAATAAATCAATAAATACTATGTGCTATCCACGCGACCTCTTTCTTATGCGGGGTTTTGTTTATTTTCATATACTTATACTTAATTTTTAAAGACTCCATTATGACTCACTTTTATCCTCTCTTAGCTCTTACAAATTATATATAATCCTAGGTTTTAAAACAAACCTCTTAGTTGTGCTTACGAAATGAAACTGGAATTACGCGTTGTGATCAAAAGGAAGAAATATTTACTTGCTTAACAAAATAGTGTAGGATACAAAATAGAGTACTCTAAACTAAAACAAACCAAAATAATGAATATAGGAGGGAATAGTGTCTCTTTATAAGAAAAGAAGGAACATAGATAGAATATAAATAATGAGCGTTGGTTGGTATATCTCGTACATATAGTTATAGGTTACATAACATAGTTTCTTCCTAACTTGGCATACTTGGATTACTACATAAATTAGTATTTTAAAAGGAAAGGTTACAATCATATTTATTTCTACTGTATCAACTACTCTTCCTAAGGTGTACACTACATCATATCCTTATTATTTACTTGGTGAAATATACTCTACTTACTTTGTTAGCATCTTATATCTACTTATCTACTAGATCTATGTTTTATAAAGATACCCGTGATATTCCACTTACTTCTACCTTATTTTTAGATTTCCTATAGTATATACTACAAAACTCCCAAGGTACTCTCTTTTTTTATTTTATATAGAATTCTATTATTCCTGCCCTGTTAATTTAATGATTTGAGAGTATGCATACTATTTATTAAACCTAAGTAACGTCTTTACATAAGATAAGTAACACATTTATATTTATAAGGTATGAGAACATTTGTAGTATTTTTAGGGAGTGAACTTCTCTTCTAAGTGTTAGTTGTAACTTATATATATTCTTTCTAAGCATGTATGAAACAAAAACAAGGCTAAAAAAGGGGAGAGAATAATCTATATGAGTGTATATAACCTAAGTAATATAATTTGTCAAGTATAAGAGTTGTGTCTTCTATGTCCTACTTTTTTATTTTCTATATTTACTAAACTAACATTAATTGTGTATTTTCCCACCCATAAACATTAATACCTTCAGATACATAATTAATTTTGGAGTTCCTTTATGGTAATGGTGTTTTCCTTAATAATTTTGTTTATATCACTTAGCACTTTATCACAATATACAATATGTTTTAATCTCATTTTCTTTCTTACTCAATGTACTTTATAGTACTTAAATAGTAATCACTCACTCTTATCTTTTCTTAGTAAGCTCTAGTTCCTACAATAACAAATCATAAGTGAACTCTTAGTGTTTAGTATAAAGGATTACAAAGTACAACTTCCAATATAAGCTAGAAAGTAATTATTTGTGTTATATGCCAACAATGAAAAAGGAAGATAATAGGGAAGAAATAGAAACATAGGAGCATATTAGGACATATTATGTACTAGCTCTATAATTCTAAATACTCTAGATAAAAAAACCCTAATACCTATATGTTGTTATTACTTAAGACCTAACAAATTAGAATACACCCAGACTTAGTACATTATGTAAGAGAAGTATAATACCAAATAAAGAACTTTGTATGGAACCAAAAAGGTATAATATGTGTTGTAGAACTATAGAAGGAAGTATTTATAAGATTACACTATAGAGAGCAATCACTTTCCTTAAATTCTAGGATCTCTTCTTAGGGAAAACAACGAATCATACATTCACCCTATATATATGTTTATGAACTTTTCTCTAAATTTATAGCCTCTCCCCTAGTAATTTTTTCACTTTACAAGGTTTACCCTATACATACGCCAATGAAACTTTTAAGAATTTGGATAAAAAACATATAGGACAAGGTAAGGTTTTCTATTTTTACTAAGCAAAGACATGATTTAAAATATTTTATACTCTATATGGTCTAGTCTAAGGTAAGAAATCTTCATTTATAGGCTAAAAGATTGTAAATTTAGAAAAAGAGACTCTAGCCGTGGACAAAAACATGAATTCTTATAAACAGATGTAAATTATTAGGAATTGGGTAGTACGCTACAGGGGCAAAAGTCTGAAATGAAATTCTATGTACCAAATAAGAAAAGGGGATATAAATCTTAACTCTTCATAAAAGGTAGATATATAATAGAAAGTAAGGAGAAATAGAATTTTTCTTTCATAATGAAATACTCTTGGATACTTATACACGTCTACATTAAAAATAAATATGGGTTAACTAAACACAAGTCCCTTATAAAAATCTTTTTATAAAAGCATAGTATAGAACCTACCAAACATTCTTTAGTGGAGTACTCATTATATAAGGCATGAATAAGGAAAGCTATTTATTAAGAGTTAAGTATACTTTTCTAAGACAAACACAAGTTAAAATAAGATAGAAATATACATACACTACCCAGGCAAATTTAGAGGGTTTCATAGGCAACAAGGAACATAGTATTATTAAATCCATTTCGTGTACTACAACATATTTTATCCAAGTTCACCATTTATTAACCTAACAAGGCTAGATATAATACCCTCTTAAATGTACTAAGACTAAGTACTCTTCTCCTTCTTTGCTCTATTCTTTGTTTTAAACTCCTCTTCTTTCTCTACTACCAAACAACTTCATTTTTATTTCTATCTCATTAGTAGTAATTCCTTTTATGTATACCCTACTAAGCTATTACCAATACTGGTTTAACTTACAAAATATGTTTCTTTCCAGATTATCCTTCTTTTTGGTCCTATATTATATGTACTATATGTATGTACTATATGCACTATTCCTTCGTTGTATCCTTAATTACTTATTAACTTATTATTAACTTATTATATTATGATGAAAGAACTTTTTTTTTATGTATTTGAATCTTATTTTTCTTGTTCTATATCTATTATATCTATACTCCCTAAGCGTGTATATTCTAATTACTAATTCACTTCTCTAGAAATAATTAAATATTTCATTGGTGTCTTTTAGATATACACTATAATACTATACCTCTTGGATCAAAGTGAACATATTTAGTTTAGAACATAGATTGGTAGTCACATGCATAGTTAGAAACTCCTATAATAGATACAGGGCTAAGTAAGAAAAGTATATCACATTTATTAAATATTAGCAAATTGGGGAAGAGATGTATAACAAAAACACATAGTTAAGGTACATATAAAATATAAGAGCTAAGTACTACACACTACTAGCCAAGAGCACAATATTAAGATAGGAATAATAAAACAAGTATAAGGGGGTATTCGACACGACTTACTTAACAAAGGGATTCATTTCATACATGCTCTTTAATTAATTTCATACATGCTCTTTAACAAATAATTTAATTAGGTGTACGCATGATTACTTACACTAGACTTTATAAGGAAAACTCAACAACTTACATACCTTACTTTTTTTAAGCCAACCCATAAGAAATAGAGGTGGGTGAGTCTATTCATTACTTAGCTATGGTAGGCAATATAACTAAATGTAAAATAAATATATACAAATATATACTTTGTCTTTTTTAGTTTCTAGTAGAAATAGGGAATAAACAAAAAATATAGGATATTTTACTCCAAGGGGCTCTTTTAGTAATTTAAGGAATGAGTGCAATTATAAATTAACTTAATATTATTATTAAAGTTATAATAAAGGTATGGTATATACTATGTGAATTTCTACTACATTTGTTCTAAAGAGAGAGCCTGCCCCTTCTTTGTTCACTGTGAGATATTTATCTATGTTGCCTTACTTCTTCTAGTAATTTTTAGTAAACCAATTATAGTGTTTTCATTATAGAATCTATAGTTAGTAGTTCCAAATATGAGTGCATAAACCCAAAATATGAAAGCCATTAGTCTTTTATGGTATACATATTAATATTATTTATTTAAATGAAGAGGAGAGGCGCCTAGGATTCTATCTTGTTAGCATTGTTATGTTATACTTAGAATACTTAGAGAATGATACCCTTAAGAATGTATATGAAATATAGTAAATGTGATTGCTTAGATATTATAGATATTAAACTCTCGCCCTATTTAGGTGTTATAGAGATAATTCCTTCTCTTTCATAGATAGCACCAATCCTTTTTTGTTCTTAGTGTACGCAATATAATATAGGTTGTAGTAGTTACTTATAGTAGTTAATAAAAAATGTAGAGCATATTATCTCTCAAGTCGAATCTTTGTATTGCTTATAATATAAGAGGGACCTAGAAATAAAAGACAAGGCTCTATAACTCTAAAATAAGTTTGGCTTAGTAGAGGATATTACTTTGGTAGGAGAACTCGTATATTGTTAGGTTGAAATCTTATATCTTAAATACCTCTTTGTTAGATTTGTTAGAGTACTATAACGAATTATATTAGTATACGTCTAGAAAGCACTCCTTAGTATGTGTTGTCAATGATTCATTTATATTGGCTTAGTCCTAAATTTTGTATATTGATTTGTATATATGCTATGAACATTTCTATTATATTTATTAATTCTTGGTAGTTTAATTCCGCGCGTCTTATATTTTGTTATATTTTGTAGTATAGGGATATATATTCTTAACTTGACTTATTTTTACGTGTACTCCTTCTTTTTCCTTTACTTAAATAGACACCATCTTTCCTTTCATATTTAAGTTGTTATACCTATAATATAATCTTTGGTGCCTTACCCTACATATATATATATGAGTACTCTTTCCTTAGTAATATAAAGAGTTGTGATTGCATACGTTCTCTCTTATTCAGAGTTCTTTATTTATAAACACTTACCTATAATAGACAAGGTAGGTAGTAAAAAAGTAGGATACACATATTAATTAATATTAGGAATATAATAAAATTAGGAATATAAAATAATAAGTCTAAGCTTACATACACTCATAGATAAGACGCGAGGAATAAAGGCAAAGGTTTAGGGCAAACTTGTATAAATTATAATAGGAGAGGTAGAAATGAGAGTAGGCAAGTAAAAATAGAATGACAACATAGTATAAACATGAAAACACGCAACATACAATCCTTTTATTAACCCTTTATTTAAGTTCTTCTATAAGACATTTATCATTATTCCCTTACCTTTTTTGTTAGTGTACTTAAGTAACCATTTATAGTACACCACTCTCTTTATATTTACTCGTATTTGTTGTTATAGCCATAAATAGGAAAATAATACTTATTATTATTATTAACCAAGAGTTCTTTGGTTGTTGTTAGGGAAAATACTTAATAAAATGTAGTAGCTCTATAGTGAAATTTTATTTTATGCGTTGTAAATTAATTTATACTCAAAGTAATTCAATGGAAGGTAAATATGGGATAGATAAAAACTAAAGGTAGTACAGGCTTTGGATTAATTATATCATATACTACTTGGTCTGAGAAATGAAAAAACTATGCGTGAGATATACTTAATAGAGGTGGAGCACAGTCTCTTTATGGAAGTTATAATTATAATCCACTAGTAGTAATAAGATAGATAGTAATAAATAGAGTAAATTAAATATTCATACAAGAATAACTTGTATGTGTTTTGGTAAGTAATTATAAGTAATTCTATGCATTGCTCATTCCATACTCTAGTGAATCTTTTGCATACCTAGTAGTGCCGTACTAGATAGATAGATTTGGTTATTCCCTTAAATTATTTTATCTAACAAGCAAGATTGGATTACGTCTTAGGTGTTCATTTCTATTTCTTCTATATTCAAAAAAACAAGTACTTTTTTTTTTATCAACTCCTAAATAATTTCCATATTTAACTCCTTAACGATCCCTAGATTAACACGTTTTGGTGACAACAAAGAAATTTGTATTAAAGTACCAAGTATACTGGAAAGGGAGTTACTACTAAAGAAGAGGTGAGATAAGGAAGATATAAGATTTAAGAAATACATCATAAGGTAGACTCTTATACCACATGCATGTCACTTAAAGGTACACAACTTAACTTACAATCAAATTTTATTTTTATACAACAAATCAATCTATTTATTAGAAAAGACAACATAAGACTTTCATTACCTAGCTATGGAATATAATATGCAACACAAATAAAGATTAGAAACAAAACCAAGTTGATAGGAATAAGACTTTCATTAAGAAAGGGAAAACATTTATAAGAGGAATACTTAGAAGTGTGGAAATATGTAGACTTGTAACACCTTATGGAAAATAATATGATATAAGAGAAAGAGGTTAAGACAAACCCTATAGAAATTAAATTAGTGGAGTACTCTAAAATATATGATTGATGTATAACAATTCCTAGTAGTGGTGTGAAAGATAACAAACATATAAATTTTATATACGATTTATTTATAAGGAGATCATCATAAAGTTAATAATAATAATATGCTCAAATACTTAGTAATACTATAAAATATCTTTGTTGCCCTTAAAGAACTACTTCATAGTAAGACAACTTATACTTGCCTATAATTCCCTTACACTCTTACACTCTATGTCACGTTTTCTAACCTATACCTTATGTAGTATATAGAACGAGTAATTCCCAAAGCACTCTCATTACATAATAAGTTTTTATTGAGCCTCTTAACATAACAAAAAGCAGTACCTATAATAAATAGCATTTAGTTAGTATAGAAACTATGGTAGATTATATACGTTATGAAGGGAATACACTATATAAGAGATTGAGTCGCCAAAGAATTATAAAAAAAAAAAAGTATATTAGAATTAACCCTACAAATTACATAGGACTATACATACACATTACTAAGACTAACAAGAACAGGATATAATTTCCCACATACAATATTATCCTTATTATTTTAATTAAATTCTAGTTCTTTCTATACTAAATTAAGTTCTATATGAGTTTACCTTTTAGTTCTCTCCTATATCTCTACTATAAAATTATTAAATTTATTACTGAAATTATGAGTTCTTACCTTACAAGCTTTTTTGGGAATGTATATCATGAAGTGCGCTACCTTACCCTTTAATAAATTATTTTCTATTAACCCGAATCTATTTTTTACTATGATGTCACATTTCTTTTATAATTTGTTGTTAGTGTTCATATAAGATAAGTAAGAGAATTGGAATCCCTTTAAAATTATGTGCTAAGTACTTGTAATGTCTTATAGAATATAAATAAGAAAGTAATTTATCCACCTATCTATTTTTTTTAGAATTATTGAATATAATAAATGTTATGGGATCGAAGCTATATACTTTTCGTGTAATACATGAATGCTATTAGAAGAGAGTTCACATATTTTTATCAATAACTACCCTTTCCCTAAGTATAGGATACCCTTACCAAATAAGTTACACTTCATAATGGACCTAAGCTCAAATATTTTATACATAACAATTAACAATCAATTGTTTAATGCTTTGATTACATTCTTACTTTACTATTGAGTGCATACCTTTTTTAAAGAAATTTATTTTCTCAGTTCAACACTCTCATTTTTTTTTGATTAGAACACATCTTCATAACAAGTCTTGCCATTCGTAAGACCCAGATATCCTTACTAGAATACAAACCATTTAACCCAATATCTTCCGTGTTAGTATGAACTTTTATAACTGAATTTTTCAAGATGTCATCTTGTGTTGTATTTAGTATATAATGTCAGGGAAGATCCAGAATAGCCCGTAAATAAAAATCTAAGGGAAGGTATCATGTACTAATTACTCCATCAACTACTTAAAATAAAGGGATATAGGTGTCATTTCGAATAAAACATAAACATGTTATAGGCGAGATATACTTGATAATTCTTCTCCTAGTTTTCTTCTCTAGAATATAAGCAGCATATGTTCTAGTAATAATGGATTCCCTCCCACTTTATTTAAAACTATACTTATAGGGATTTAAGACTCTCTTACCCATACATTGCTAAGTAACCCATTATTTGTTATATACTCTTCTGAATTACTCTTATATTATCACTAGAAAGCCCCCATATTGTATTATACACAAAACCTAGGTGTTCTCCTGCTTAAGCTATACTATAATAATGTACTGGCTATAATTCCCAATAGGCCTAATATAAATTTATAAGGGGTTGTGTTAAAGGACAGTTCAGTTGTTTGTGATGGATCTTACAAAGTCCTATTTGCCCTATATGGTTACTACACCTTATATTATATCATAGTATCGTTCGTTACTTAAGGATTACAAAGATTACATCTATATGCTACTAAAATAAAAGGTTTTAAGCTAATTAATTAATAAAGTACTTACCCATACATAATAACCTCGTCTTTGTATTCTATACTATAGTTACTTCTCACTTGTACCTAGTATAAGAATACCTTCCATCTAAATATAATAGAGTCGTAGAAATAAGATAGGTTTATAAGCCACCCCAAAAAGAGAACTTACATGCTGTTGTCAAGGAAAAAAGAAAGTGTTATAAGAGAAGGAAAACTAAGGAAGATTGAATTTAAGTAAGGGTAAATATTCGTTGTATTTTGCCTTGGATATTAGGAACAATCATTCAAAGGTTACAATGCAACATATTCGTCTAGTGTACTTATAACATGGGAATTCACTATGTCATCAACAAAGACAACAAATATTGGGTAAGAGTATAAATGAAAACACTGTATCATGTTTATAGTATATAAGCGGCTAGTAAAGAGAGAACCCTGTAGTAAGAACCCTGTGATGCTTAGGAACATAATAAGAGTGCCTCAATCCTGACTCCTCCTTTTATTAGTTACTTAATTAATGATCCTAGCCTTTATTTAATATGTAGTAATCCTCTAGTTATTAGTACGAACCTATTTCTATCCTTTCACAAGTAAGTGTATATCTATTTAAATTTATAACTTATAGGACTAGACCTTTCCTTATTCACATATATTTAGCTAGCATATTATCATACTTCCTTATTCCATATTATCATACTCCCTTATTCAATCAATCTACTTAGAAAAGAATTTCATGGAAGCAACATTGTATCTAGTTTTTTAATATAATATAATTAATAGAATATGGGAACAAGTTACTTTTTGGTTATAGGGTTTATGACATTTCAATATAAGTTATAAGGCATATACATATATAATAAATAAGTTTAATAAGTAAGGAAGAAAGTTGTTGAGAGGAAACAAAGAGAATTTATATAAGGGTTTGTATTGCACGTTCTAGATTACCTAAATTGGGTTGCATAGTTAGTCTAGTTTTTGAATCTTACACTTCTATATTTTATAGTGAAAAGAAAGAAAGGAAACTAATATAGTAAAAGACCTGCTAAGTTTTTATTAATATGACTGAGCTCTTCTTACTCTTCTATGTATGTTGTAACTATAATACAAAAGTACGCAGTTAAACTAAAATACAGACAATCCAAAGTGGATATACTAATTATCATATACTAACCCTATAGCAATAGCACCGAGTAATTAGTTGTTGTATCTAATCTTGTCTCAAAGATGTATGCTTTCCCTTCTTAACTACAAATTCTATAACTTCTATCGTAACAGAGTTAAGTATTTTAGAATCCATTTTGTAATATCACAAGGGTAATCGCTAATAATCGCAAGTAAGGGATAGTAATCTCGTGATTGAGACCATTAAGCATGTATAAATTAATGCGTTTATTGTATTTATTGGAATGGGGACACTCTATATTTTCTCATGTTTGGTACTTAGAATTATTAGTATGGTGTTTAAATAAAGGCACTATAAGAATTCGTTTTATTATAAACCTAGTCTTAGAAGACCTATACTACCAGGGTTACTTTATTGGGTATTATTCTTAAACTCATGGGAATAGAGAAAGGGACTAAGAGAAGTCTAACTTAAATGTAAATGATTACCTAAACATAGGGTTATATTAACCTTAGTACGACGTATAGTCCAAACTAAACCCGTGAAGTATGATGGTCTATCCTTTTGTCATTAATTGGGATAAAGACTTATTTTATACTGTACTCCTTTTTGATAATTGTATATCACAGTCCTATCTGCGTATACTTGTACTAATATAGAATTGTTGTTTGTGTGCAGTTTCTAAATCTCTATATGACCTTTATTGGTTTATAGAGGCAATCCTAGATTTATAGCTCGGGAAGATTCTTTGGGGTATACATGGAACTATAAGCCTTTTTATAATGTAAGAAGTGTAAGGTATTATTTATATTCGGCATGTGTAGTGCTAACCTTGGATTATTCTTGTAAGCTGGTGTAAGTGAATAATTAGTTTCATTCCGGAAGTCTTTGAAAATGTGTCCTTTCTCGCATTCTACTTTTTCTCTTGCTTAAGTCTGATGAATGTCTTAATCCTAATACTTATCTCTTTAAGCTATATACTACACTGCATGGGTTGCTTTTGGGAAATAGTGTCTATTTAAGGTTCTATCTATAATACCAAGAAGGGATGACTGGATAACGTCTAATGAAAAGTTTGTACACTACACCTTGTTTATTTTATATAAAATAAAACTAAGAAGATATGCTTATAAAACTTATGCTTTTAAAGAAATACCCATGAAATGTACTAAAAAAGAGTTGTTCTGAAAATAAAATTATAGTAGAAATACCTTTGAGTGTCTGTAGTATTGAGGAATGTATCATCTATAATAGGTGCACTTAAGAAAGAAGTCATAATCGAAACAGATTTTATAATAACAACAGCAGGACTAACCCATTTACTTACTACATAACATTATTTATATAAGGCAGAGCTAAAGTACCTTATGACGAGTACACACCAGTCAGTATATATAGAGATAAGATAGAAAATCTTATAGTAAGTTTTATAAGTGCGTACATAACCTCATGCTTATTCCTTAGTGGTATTGCTGACATACATTTAGTTCTTAATAGACTGT
>JAYMSO010000042.1:0-16000 GCA_036897175.1 Plantago depressa | reverse complement strand
AGAAAAAAAGTCTATTAGTTAGTAGAGAAATTAGGAAGTACCTGGTTCTCTTAGTAACTGATAGTAACTGATACGGGTACTTATAAATATATCATTCGGATAACAACAAAAAATAAGAAAAAAAAAAAGGAAGAACAGCATAAATATATACATGAATTACTACAGAAAAATACCGAAATCGTTGCACCAAAGTATCTACCAAAAATGGATCGAAAATGGATATTTACTTATAGTAAGTAATTTGCTGAGAGGGGATGAAGGAAGTAAGGACTAAAAGTATAGTATCCTGTGTACATAAATAGACACAATATAGATGATAATCAAAGGAACCCGTGAAAATAACTCATACAATCCATCCAAAAATAAGAAAACGAGAAGAAGTCTAATAGCTATCAACGCCAATTCCTTCTAATCCCGAAATAACGTCAAAGATTATAACTAAAGTAGGTGGAGGATCTTTTAAAGAAGCATGGAATGACTTTGTATCAAATGTACCAACAAATAAATATGGTATCTCGGAATAATCGTTTGCCTTATATTTGTATAATTAATAAAACATTTACAGGAATCTACTTAGTTAGAAAAGAATTGGAACATGTAAGGAACTTTTTTACTTTCTCTGAGAGTTCGAAAAAGAGATTTGTATAAATAATAAGGAGAACTCTTCTTCTTGTACGACATTTATCTGTAATATTAATATATATAGTAATCCACCACGTACTGCCTATTTCTATTTTTCTTATCTCTTATAGGTTCCGCAAAGGATGTTTTACGAAGTGAGGATATTGAATTCATTTTGCCAAAATAAGCAGATTCGTTATAACAGTAGAATTGTTCTTTTTGTACTATTTGTACTTTTTGTACTATAAAAAAAGAGAAAATACTATAAAAGAGAAAAGATAGAAGAACTATTTCCTTGTGTTTTTACGTATGGTTGTATACTCTATTAATGGGTGAACAGTAAAGGGGACTTCTATTCTTTCCTGAAGAAGGAGACCTATACAAAAACAGTTACCGCAAGAAGACCCATACCCTCTATTTTATCTTTACTTATCAAATCTACTAACTAATGACTAACTAATGGATGAAGATAAATGCGCAAAGTACTCATACTTATTTTACCCAATCGTGTTTATTAAGAATGCTTTCTCGCTATAATCTCTCGCTATAATAATCTCTCGCTATAATCTATATAATAGAGAACTCTTAATAATATAGAACCTTTCTAGAACTTACATTTCCTGATCCTAGAATTACTTCTCCTTTATGGACAGACCAATAAATAATTACATAATGTGGTTTTAGACCTATGAAGTATTTTACTTTCATGACTCAAAATTGCAATCTATATCTCGTATTAAACAAAAAAATTAGCAGAAACGGGAGGAAACTCTTTTTAGTAGGCGTCTTCTATACTTAGCTTTCGTCTTTACTAGAAAAATAGACTTCTATATAACGTAAGTCTTTTTGAGTACTTGCTCTGTCTTGAAATAGAGTCTATTTCTTCCTTGTATCTCATCACTTTGGACTTTGGCTGCGCGATTTATTTAGAAAAGTTCGCCTTTTGACATATGCTTTGAACCCTACTACGATAAAATAAATAAGATATATCTTGCATAAAAAACGATCTCATTTATTATATTGCATTGCATACAGAAAAAAATAGAGGCTTGTTACAATTTTAAAGTAGAAAGTGCTTATATTCCATTCCAAAAACTTCTACTAACTACTTCTAATGTCATTTCAGAAACGTACAATTTCCACTCTTAAAAATACAAATATTTGATTACTTTTAACGATTGATTAGATTATTCATTCAAAAAAAAAGTGTTCATAGTAATGCGAGTTGCGTGGTATTTTGTCGTTGTATGTATAGCGAATGAATAGAATAAGTTAGTTGTAACTCAAGGCGGTGAGAGCTGTATACAAGAACTAGACAGAAACAAGAATAGAAGGCGCTTACATAGAAAGTTTGCGTGATAGATATAAGAATGGATGGTAACGTTGTTGACTAAACCTTTTAGAAGAGGGCTTATAGAAGAATATACCAACCCTTCTCTCTCCAAATAACTCTACGTCTGCTCTTTCTCTGTTTGCTTGTGACTTGCGCCTCCTTCTCGTCTGGATAGCCAACTTAGACCTTTGTTTGTTTCTTTTTCTGCTAGCTTACCACTAAATCTTTAGTATTCATCTTTGTCCGACTTTCTTTCTATCTATTTCTATAAAAATTCGAAGAGGGTATAAGGGCTATTACTCATCGTGATGTAAGTGTTCAGAGGATTTGGCACCAACCCTAGACATAATTTAATTAATCTAATAAAATGAGAAGAAATAAGGACTTCTAAAGAATTTATAAAGAAGGCTTGTTTGTGCGAAGAAATCAAAGTTAGGAATAAATACAGCTTGGCAATAAGTACCTTTCACGTACAAAGAAAGGCGAAGACTAAAGAAAAGATACTCGTACCTAACCTACCTAGCACAAGGGAGAACGTAGTCATCATAAATGAAAAGTAGTAATTCGGGCAAAATAACGTCTTAAGACTTAATTAAACTAAGCATAAATAATATAATAGTTAATCCAATTGAAAACTTGGTTTTGAATATCCTTTTCTCTATTTTGTAATAAAAATGTAAAGTAAAGATAGTGAAATAAGATATATTATGGTTGGCTATTCAATTCGTATAGAGTTGGTTGGTGTAAAAGTCCAGTGTATTATATTATTTATATTATATCTTATATATATATTATCTATCTATCTATATATATATGAAATGTTATATGAGAATCGTGCTAAATTGTATACAGACAAATATAAAATATAGACATAGTATAGTATACTTGGAAATTGTACTCGCCTTTTTATGAGTACCAAGAAAACTATATAGATATCCATTATCATCAAAGAATATCAATTCTATCGATTATACATTTGATTCTGCAGGAAATGTAATTTGATAAAAGATTACGAAAAAACCAACTACCAGAAATGATTTTATTCATGACACAGGCCTTTAATCGACTTATAAGGATATTCCACGCATTGTATAAATTTGACAACGATAATAACTTCCAAGGTATAATATAAATAGTAGCGTTTAACTAGTTGCTATAATTGAGACTGCCCTTACTTACACAGGTGAGAAAACGTTACTAAAAGGAAAGTCTTCGTTCTATATTTTGTTAGCCTTTATTTATGACTTTTCGAGGGGTCTGAATGTTTCTTGAAATACTTTACTTAGCGCATAATAACCTACTTAGAGAAATTAGAGAAAGGCGTATTTGATGGATTACTTACTATTAGATTTCTATTATTCCCTTAATTAATTAATATAGATCTTCTACCTACAATCAGTTGTCACACGAGATTTTTTCTAGGTTCTATAAGAAGACATGCCTTCTAATTAACCAATCTAAGTACAATTCATATACCAATTACCAATCCTACTTAACGCCTAGCATCATAATTAAAAACAAGTCGTTGTCTCAGTCCATTCTTTTCTTTCATGAGTGCAAATTCTTCTTTTCTCGCTGCGACTCCCCGGAACGTTACGAGGAGAACCTTACCGTAGCGCATATCATTTTGCTCCTCGGAAAGGATTTTACGCTCTATGTAATCTATGTAATAATAATAAATAATATAATAAAGTAAATAAGGAAGATAATAGAGAAAGAGAATAGAAAAGGTAAGACGGAACATCCTTTAGTAGTACAGATTTAAGAATAGATCCCATAAACATAGTTTTCAGTGTAGGAGTAGTAAAAAAAAGATCAAGTAATACAGGGATTATGGCAGAAGAAAAGTATAGGTATGTGTCCAAAGCTACTGCGCTCTTTCGTGACTGTTTGAATGAAACCCCAAATACAACAGAGATTGCTATAATGAATCCTTTTGTTTTATGTATTTAGAATCAATGTATAATAAAAATGATTGGGATCTGCCTCTGGTTTATGCCTAGAATTTCTCTTTTGCTAGATCTAGAAATGTAAAAGTGTACTATTTCCATATTTGCATTCTATATATATTTGTATATTTGTAAAGGGAGGACCTTCTTTCGGATGAAAATGCATTCGCTATTAAGCACCAACCAAGTAAAATGGAGAAATTAGACTTGATAGCATTATTAGAATTATTAGAGAAGAAAAAAGGAAAATTATTATATTACGTCATCCATACCCAACAGTCTTGTATGTGAGTAAACGTGTATTGCACTTTTATCCATTTTTATGTGTTGTTTGTTTATGCTCTGAGTATCACTTCCTATTTGTACTAACTATGTACTACTATAATAAATATGAATATGCATATTTACCTCTGTCCTTCCTTAGTAAGTAGAGTAGGTCTCCCACGCAAGAGACCTTTGCTTGTTGTTTTGTACAGTGTGTTTGTTAAAAAGTGTTAGAAATATACTACAAATAGAAATTAGGCCAAAAATAAAACGTACGTAATAACTCTGAATTTCTAATCACTGCCATATGCCAATACGCTTAGAAGAAAGAAAGATCTTGAATCTATTTATCCTACATTCTTCCACCCAGCTTCCTTCCATTTGTAGTTTCGCCAGACGTACGGGGCATAGGACTACATACAGATTAAGTGTATATTTTTAGTCAACCTTGTTGGTACCATGACTACTTCTAATCATACAAAGCAGAGATAGATATCAAACCTAAGGTAAAAGATCTTAAGTGAGAAACGGCATTTACTTTTTTATTTTATTTGTGGGGGTTATACGAATTCTACGCGAATCCTTAGTCAAGCGGTTGATAATTTATATTTCTAGCAATTGATATAGTTCAAGCAAAACCTACATGAAACACAGCCCCCCTATATATATATAATAAAGAAGAAAACAGAAATTTAGCAGATATCATAAATTTACTGTAGAAGAATGTATGGAATACTCTAAGAAATCCTTCTGAATCATTTCGTCTATAAAGTTTACTCTATTATTTGTGTTCGAAATTTATCTGTCTTGATGTGATGAGTGGATTGTATTTGAAATTATATAGATAGATATATAGATCTAGATAGATATAGATAGGTACCCTATTACATTACTTAAATTAAAAGGAGAAAATTGGAATTTAGAGCTGTACTTAGAAATCTAGACAAAACAAAAAAAGATGTCTTGGATATTTTATTTAGAGAAGTTATGAAAATGTACTAAACGTAATAATTACTTTCAAATATGTGCTCTTTTCTCTTCTATTTTTTTATAAACGGATCTTGCAGTATCTAATTTTCTTTCGAGTATAAAATATAATAAAGGAAAAGGGTTTTGCTTAATCTCTTATATCTCTTATTAGCGGGCTTAAAAAAAATATACAAAACCAAATAAGTTATAAACTAAATAATAAAATAATTGGTTATCTAGAGACAGTTTAGATTTACTTCCTAAAATCCAACTTCGAAGCAAAGTGAATAGGCAAATAATTCTATACTTCTATATAATATTATAATATATAAAATAAAATATCTAACTAAAACTAAAGGTAAAGGAAAACAACTTCCTTAATTAAGCCATAGTAGCTAAACCCGTGCACCATTATAAAGGAAGAGTGGACTAAATACTAATACAATTATTTATTAGAACTAGAGGTATAGCAATAGACATAAAATGAGAAAGAAGATCAAGTATCTAGTTCTAAGCTTCATCTTAAGCAATCACTAATTATATCTAATGAATCTGAAACAACGTATTAAACGTATTCTAAGTATAAGTAGTAAGTAGAGTAGACTTTCTGAAAACATACGTGTAGTATAGTATTATAAAGCAGTTACTATTCCTATCCAATTCCTTCTATCTAATGTACGAAATAAATTAGTAGTCAAAGAGAAACAAGTCCTAGCAAGGTCCATCCAAAGAATAAAAAATAGAATATAAGCTGATAAGATATCTTTAATACAACAGTCAACGCCTAGTTAAGCTAGAATCCAATAATATGCGAGCATGTCAAAGGTCTTCTATTTAAGAACGCCTAAAAGAAGAAAAAAAGTCTATTAGTTAGTAGAGAAATTAGGAAGTACCTGGAATATTTATTCTCTTATTTTTCCTTTATGGAAATGTAGAATCTTGTAACGGTTAAAGTTGGAAAAATAAGAGTAAGAGAGAGAAAGGTAAATCCTCGTTAAAGAAGTGTATAAGATTACAAGTAACAATAAAAAAAAGTCGTAATAGACGCATAGATAGTATAAAGGATTATTCTTAATAGCTTAGAGCCATATAAAAAATACTAACGGCTGAGAACTTTCCAATATGAGTAGAGAAACTCTCAGAGAAGTAGCAGCAGCAAGACCAATTTCATGCAAAGCAAAGGCTAAACCCATAAAATCGTATTTACTGGTAAGTTGTTAACTTTTTTTGTACTATGTATATATATGGTTGTTTTCTAAGTTCGGAGATTTAGAATAAAATTGGAAGGGGAGAAAACTTGATTAGAAATCAAAGAGTTCGCACATTATTGTAGAAGGAAAATCTAATATATAATATAGCAGCGATAATAAATAATAATAATCTAGAATAAAAAAAAAAAAAGAATCAATAGGATGTTGTTATAAAAGTGGGTATATTGGTATATATATCTATTGGTATATACGATATATGCGACCCCCTGGGAACATACCCTAAATTCTTTTTTTAGATTGTTTGTTGTTAGATTAATAAGATATTAGATAGATTACATAGCCAAGAGATTGACCTTAATTAATGAACCCAATGAAGTGAAGATATAAAGAATAAGATTTCATGGAAGAGGATACTAAGGAATAACAGATAGCCTCCTTTATGATACGGAGTACTCGAGATTAATGCTTAGGACTTAAATTTGTTGTGGATTAAGGAAACGAAGGAAAAACAACTAACAAAAGAATTTGTTTAGATATGGGGGCGTTGTGGAGTGAAACATTTTCTTATAGTATGTCGTTGCTGTTCCTTTAGTATGCTATGATTTAAGCTATTAAATGTTTAAAAAAAGGGCAGTGTTCTTGTCGAAATTGCAAAGTTCTTAGGTCCAAAAACTACTAATATATCAGAGAAAACGTATATATTTCTAAAATCTCGTCTTGTATGCTGACATATTTACCACGTTGTAAACAAAATGACTTCTTTTCTAATAGGCATGTTTTTCCGTTTATCACCATAATACATATATATATATAGATATATATAATTTGACAGTTTGGTCTATGGCTCTCTTGCCTATGTATTACTAAGGAATATTGAATCTTTCATTTCAAAAGGACTCAAAGACTCCGGGAAAATAACAACTTTCATTAACATAGCAATGGTAAGTCTTTTTAGAAGTTTAACAGAAATACCAAATCTTTCCAATTAATTACTCAAACCTACATAACTCAAGCCTAAAAGAAAAAGACAGTAAAGACTACAACAAGTCTATTCTATTACCTTATTTAACCAATAACAAAATAATGTAATTTGTTTGGGAAAGGATAAATTCTAGCTTTTTTATACTGAGGACAGTAGCATATTACATTGGACTAAATCTCGGATTAGATAAGATAATATATATATATCATTAACATTACCACAAGCATAGAGTCTTCCTGAAGTAAAATAACTAAGATATAGCCTTTAATTAATATGTTGTGATATAAAAGATTAATATTTCTTCTAAGATATTCATTCTGGTTATTATATACTAGACTTCTAGGCTTCTATTAGATAGACTCTATAAAAAAAAGGGGGCTCACACACATCCAAAGGATTCATATTCATGCCTAGAGTAGAAGAAATTTAGAACTTACTTTACAAATATGCTGGTGCTATTACTTTCAAAGATCTAGCTATCTATAAATAGAAAATAAATATTATGTCCAAAATTATATTTTATAAGCCGAGGAAAACAACGTTAATTCTTGATTATCACACTAAACGAAAGCTTGTGAAAAGAGCATGTCATGATCCAGGTTATTACCATTTCCGAATAAATAACAAAACAATCCTAGTATAAATATAATATACAGCAATTACTACGCAAATTAATAAAGAGAAATTGTATACGTATAAAAGTGTGTAAATTTTATAAACATAATCCGCAGAAGAAAAAATGACTAGCATCTTTTTTTATATTAGTTAGTAAAGATTACCGGGTTAATTTATTATAGATATTGTAGGATCTAGACATAAGTACTTTTGTATACATGCTTCCTATTATAGTTACAACCAACTACTATCTACTATGTTTTTGGAGTCTAATTCGTTTCTATTTGAAATCTTAGTTATACAAACAAATTAGACGAAGAAAACTAAAAATACTTTGGCGGGGTTACCAAGTTATCAAATAGAAAATTGAAATATAAAGAAGGTTGAAGGGTAGAGTCTTATCTTATACTGAAATGAAATTTTTAAGATTTTTTAGGATGTCTCTTCGTAATTGTAAGAGTGCTTTGGACTTCTGTGCTAAGGAAAACGTATTAATGAATGAGTTGTTAGCCAATTAGTTAAATCTTATATATATAATAAAAAGATACATTTGGTATACGTAATTATGTGCGGGGCATCTTTCTCTATAAAATTTATAAATTATGTTGTTGTTGTGAGGCAAAATAAAAGGTAAAGAAAATAAGATCCAGGAAAAAAGAAAGGGAGTCTCAAGGGGTGCTTTCATATCATTATTACTCATAGGCAAGCGCTATTTTTCTAGTAAGTTATTAAAAAGATAAAGTAAGGATTAGGAGAAACCTTATTTATTAGCATATTGCAGCAGATGAATACAGTTCGTGTTAAGTTATAAGCACACACCAGGGAAAAAAAAGAACTAAGAAAGATATGAATAGATTCTCGCCAAAGTAAGAGCAGGCGTAATATTCAATAGTTGTCCGAGTCTTCCATGTCATGTTTGTTGTAAAAGAATCGAAAGTAACGTCTTGGACTACTCCCGTAAAATAAATACAATTAGAATACAATTTATATATAAGAGAGAAGAAACATGAAACGAAACTAGAAACTATAGAAGAAATTAATTAGTCAAAGAATTTCTGCCTCTAGCACCACCAGTAAGTCTCTACCAATAAATAGATAGGTTCAGATTACTTAAACATATGTTACAATAAGATAAGGTATTCCAAAACGTCTGCTTTAGAATGACTACTAGGCTACCTTTTCTTTGTTTCCTTTTCTATGATATGATGATGATACAAAGGCAGTAGATTGCACTTTAGTCGTAGAAATCTCTTCTAGTATCGTCAATTTGAATTAACATGATTCTTCTTTGTAATTTTTTAATTCTTCGTTCGTTCACTCCCACTATTCCCGTCTAAATATTTTATTTATCTATGTACAACAAGATAAAAAGAACTACGGAAAACTCTCTCTCTAAACAAGCTTTTTTTTTATGAAATGTCAATTTGTATGTAAGGAAAAATACTTCCATTTTTCCAAATTTCGTAGATAGATTATGTAAGATATTGACAGCAAAGTCCCCGCGTTCTTATAAATGTCATTTTCCCTAGTTGTTGAAACGACAAAATACAAAATAGAAAAAGTGCCTCTGATTACAACGCCTATTCTTTTCTATCTGAGGGCCCCACATCCATTAATATATATATATTTCCACCAATACAATCTTTTTTGCTTGCTATGTATGTTACTAGAGAGTTTACTTACTTTAGTTGTATCTTAAATACATTTGCTTAAGTATAACAAGGCCAACCTCATAATATAGGATCAAAATTCCGAGTACTCTATCATGAAATATCGGGATCTACCCCACCAACAAATACCTCTTCAAACCAAATTTTATGCATGCAATGTGGTATAATTATAATACTATTACTTCCAACAACTTCCTTTGTTAGGTCATCACAATTTGGCATATAGACTTGGGTTTCAAAAAAAGGGCGTATACGTGTAAATACAAAATCTTTTACCTTATCCTTTTTACTAGGCAATCCCTTAGTAGAACGAACCCTTACAGGGGAATATCGTCGAATAGAGGAAGGTTTATATACAAAAAAAAATTATATACAACAAACAAATACATTTACAACGATGATGACTTATGTTTAGTACACAAATGAATATATCTTATTATAACTATGAGTGAATTCTTGGTTTTGGTTGAAGGAGATCTATGATGATCTATACTGGGTGGGGTCTACCTTACTTTAATATTCTGTTTGTTTTTCTATGCAAAGTAAGATATAATAAATACATGAACGAGTGAAGTGTAGAAGTTAATCAAATCATGTTGGCTTTGGCTATAGCTATGTTATAAAAAAGCAAGACAGCAAAGTAAAGAAAATAATAAATTCTAGGTAGGACCAAACACAATCAAAAAGGTATAAGTCCTATAAACACCGACAAGTCCAATAATATAAACAAGATGATATCTTTACAACATACACCAATAATAAATAGTCAACAAAAAGATAAATGGTACATACAAGATATTTATAGATTCGTATAGAGAAAGTTTATAATCCATATAAAATATTAGAGTCATACATGTCTAATTCGCCAGTTCAGTATGAAAAGTCTATCCGATAATGAGACTTAGAAGTTTATGCCCTTATTCTTTTTAGTAAATATGTTATGATGACACTAGGATCCATACTTATTACTTATTAGTTATTCTATGTAATACAAACCAAATAATAAATCCAAAGCTACCTACTGGAAATGAGAGCCTACAACTATATTCTATGCTTTCTTGCTAATAATAATAATAAAATAGAAGATAAAACTTATTATTATTACACGAGCTAAGACAACCTATAATTGGATCTGGGAAATACTAGAATCTAGAATAAAGAACTAAATCCATTAAAAGTCATTCGTAAGACATAATTATTACGTTGTTTTCGCAAGGAATGAAGTAGACAGTCCATCCTTGTCGCATACACTTATTGATTTCTATTTACCTACCTATGTTACCTTTATTAACTATTAAATCTATTTATTAGACTTTGTATCGACTATTATTTATATAACTAAAGGAATATTTACAAATGAAAGAGAAAAAAGCCAATACTGAAAGTTACGGGCGGAGTTATACCAATTAGACCGATCCTAGAATATAATGTTGGGAACATACTCAATCTACTCATACCTATTATCATCTTTACCAAGAACTAAGAAATCAATTCAATCGAATAGAAACAACCTAGGATTACTTATTTCCTTCCAAACCTTACATATAAACCATCATGGTCTGGTAAGTAATTAAAATAAATGTATATACTTCATAGGACAACTACTAAAATATACACTAATACGAGGCCAACAAAGAGAAACACTTATTTTCCATCCTACATATTTATTAATAACGCATATAACAAATACTATAACATACGATACTATACGATCTAGGTATCTAGGTAAAGAAGAACAACTAAGCAAACAGAAATAAATAGAAGAGATAGAAACAAGCAGAGAACGTATGTAATGTATCCCATCCTAACTTCACTAATAGCATTCAATACAATGCTCATCTAGCACATTCTCTCTCCTATCTTGGATCCCCTTGGAAGAAATCCCAATGGACCTCAGCGGTAGACTCTCTCTCCCAAGGAAAGGCAGAGAAAGAAAGAGATTACTCTACACGATTTTTTAGACTAAAAAAGTAAAGATATTTAAAAGATATTTAAAGGTAAAATAGCTATTTTCTTGGTCATTTCTATATAAATGTAAAGAAAAAAGCACCAGAAAACACCTTCATTTTTAAGCTAAATTCAATTCGGTTGCTTCCTTAATAGATTGATTAAAAAGGGGTTGAAAAAGGTCAAATAGGGCGTTGCATAAAGTGATCGCCCCTGAGTCGATAGCCGGAAGTCATCGGTTCAAACGGCTGAAGATCAAACAAATTTGGCAAAAAAAGAGGGTAGTTTGACAGGATTTTTAGCATATAAATAAAGAGCTATGCGAATTTTTCGCAATTTATGGGTCCTTTTATCCTGCATTGCACCTAAATAAGCCATACAATTAATAAATACAATTTCACGTTTACTCTGTAGAAAAGAAAGATCCACCAATAAAGGGAAGAAGAATCCGCCTTACAATAAGGTACATGTTATGTTACTAGAAAAATACCCCGCGAAAAGAAATCATTTATCACGAAGAAGACTTCCTCTTTTTCTTCCTATTTAAAGTTACCTAAAGTAGTCTTAATCTTACAAGAAGAGATTAACAACGGTAATAATGTAATGCAGGAATCTCTCGTAAACGTAATATAGATATAAAAAACATTCATAGAGTAAAGATATGTAGGTATCTAGGAGATATAGTAAAGGAGTAAAAGACCTTAATTTAATTTGAAGAAAAAAGAATACAAGCACAAACTGATTATCGCAAAGAACAAATAGTCACGTTTCTGCCTTTATTTATGAAATCTTATTATTTCTCAATTTGTATTGGTAGGCTTTCCTTGTGGAAGATAATTCGCTTTCCATTACTACGAAGTAAGAAAACAGATCTATTTTTCTTTTTGTTTGCGGGATGAGTAGGATCAAGTGCAAAAGGAAAAGCTACGTACGTGTACAGATAGAATATGAACTTTTTGTGCTCTATCTAATAAATTCTAAATGAAAGTTATTACCAACTAGAAAATATAAGAAAAGAGACCTTGCATGACGACAACCACGTGTATTGCTTCGTTCGTATACTAAGTTTTCTACTTTTAGGCATTCCTATCCTATGTTTTGTGTTTTATCTTAAAGGAAATCAGTTACTCCCTTTTTTTGATGAATCTCGTTTTAGGAAATTACCTCCTATCTATACTTAAAGAAGAACTTTGTAACTTCGTATAATTGTTGTATATTACGTGACAAACTAACACCTATCCTAAAAAGTTTAAAGTTAAGTGTTGTACCAATACAAACAAGACAAAATAAATGAAATGTGAAGTAGTTGTTTTAGCAGTAAGTCATCCAAAAATCTGTAATAACTCCGTGTAGTACTAACTAAGTATTATAACTCGATAACTCGGTGTAAATAAATTAGAACGAAGGCTTACCCTTTTGAAGATAAGAGTACTCCGCACGATGATATATTTTCTATATCCCAAGTAGAAACTCTACGTGCACGTAATATTGTTATGACTAAATATTAGACTGGAATCACCACCTAGCGATTTACTTCTAAGGAATAGGTTCTGCACAAAAAAAATTGATAATTTTTTACTCTTATTCATAAATGGTGTTGCGCCCAAGTTACGTATACCCCGAATATCTCTACTATTATTAGTTTATCCCTATTTTTATCAAGCCCAGTAATGAGAGGCTTCATATCGGTGAGTGGTATGTATACCGATGATGAAATAACAATTATCTACCAACAATAATGAAATCCAACAATAAATATCAATACTTAGATTAGCACTATGTCGAACTACAACCAACAAACGAATCACTAACAAACATCCCTGCTGCACATCCAAACAAAGGAACGTGTATAGACAAAAAATATAGGAGGAATAGCGGTGAACCCAAAACATATGTAACAATAAGGAATAAGGGAGACGTCGAGTATAGATAGGAAAAATGTTCTAGTACGTAATTTTCCTTGGTATAAAATATTAATGCTTTTACTTATGAGCGGAGTAATCTCTAACTATGACTTGTGTTTATCTTACAGCGAGCCTTTATTTTATTCTTCTTTTTAGACTTTTTGATAAATATTTATAAGTACTGCGCGAGTTAGCCTTTACACGTAATCCCCTACTATTTACTATACTATTCAGTTAGATTCTTTCTCAAAGTCATGCATAAGTGAGTGAAGTCTGGAAAAACAAATAGACTTTGCAATTCATTTTAGGCGTTTACCTAATAAATTTACTTGGAAGAAGTGTGAAATACAACACAAAAATAGAAAAATGCTCTTTCCTGGTTGACCGCTTAGTAGACTTAGTAGAAAAAGAATGTATGGTTTATTTATTATGTATAAGGTAGAAGAGAAGTACTAAGAAGAAGGTACGGGCTAGAACAAGAGCTTGTATTGGTTATAAAAAGTGGATAGATTTAGACTTCTTGCTTAGTATAGGCTTAGTATAGGGAATCCATACTCTATACTTATACCATACCCGTTCTTATTGCTTTGTTTGTTGGGACTTAACGTAACTAGAAATTCTGTCCACCCTCTGCTCTCCTTTTTGCTTCGATTTTTAGTCCCATATTATTTGTGCTGTTGCAACTGAAGAAAAAATGTATGAATTTATGAATATTTTGTAAGTAATATTCGAGACAAAACAACAATGCCCTTTCCCATTTCAGTCTACTTCGGCGAATCGGTAAAAGAAGAAGGTGATGAATTCACAGCTTCATACAAACAAAGTTGAAATGCTTGGTGTAATATTTCTCCAGATCATTTTAAAAAGTACTACTCTACTAGTCATGCCTAAAGCAAGGAACTACTCACTACTGAAAAGAGAAAAAGACTTTATTTGTAAAAAGTCGAGACTATCCTCTTTTAATAATCTTCTTTTGATGACTTACCATAACACTAATAACTTTTTATTTAAACAAATTTCTTGGTGGAATAAAATCTCTCACAAAAGACGAAGAACCGAAGTAGGACTAAATGTCAGAATTTCATGGAATTCAAAAAGCATGTGCAAGATTACACAATACAATAAAAGCTATACACTGCCGTACTAATTCTATTTAAAATGATGGAGAAAACATCATAAAAGGGGAAAGTCATTTCTTTACAAGCAATTTTCCTGGCAGATACCTAGTAAGATAGTAAGAGCAAAAATTATACCTAGTGCATATCCACAACTTCCACTTTTCTACCTTAACCACCCTGCATGTATTTTTTCGTCGGCCAATCTAATCTAATCAAAATGTACTAGGCCTAGTATCAAACATTCCTTAGATGTTCTTCATTTAATATTTTCTTATAAACGAAAACGATGTGTACAACAAAAGTTTCTAAAAAAGGAAGTACCTTCTTCTACTTTTTCCCTCCTTAGAAACGTTTGAGACTAATTGATTTATTAATAAAGAATTTATTACAATTTCTTCCCATAAATTCTTTTTGTTTTGGGATTCGTACCATTATTTATTCATTTTCTTTCTATTCTTTTATAAGTTTATAAGTCGGAAAATACACTATTTAGAAACACCCTTTATCCAAAATTTCAATAATGGAAGGAACAAATGGCTCGTGAGTAGCGGTAGAATTCGAAGCAAGACACAACAGAGAATGTACTCGAAGACGGGCGTTGCGTCAATAATGCAGGACTAAAAAATGAAATGTGATTGCTAATAGTCAAAGTGAATAAAATAGATTTCCTTTAAAAGAAAAGACCTGAGATAACATCTTCCGGGTTAGTTGAGTTCTATAAATAAAAAAATACAAAATATCTGAGTTGTTTTACTAGAAAATTCATTCTTTCTTTATTCAATAATTGACTTATTATACTTTCCACTTCTTGCTTTATATCTTTTGTAGGCTTAACTGAATATTGCACAGAATATATCTCTTTTGTTTGGATTATTTAGGATAGGCCCAGGGATTCACGTATTCGGTAAAATGCTTCCAATCACTTTTTTTAGTTTAGAAAACCTCGGCACTTTATTGTCCTCTTGCCTTTATTATTACGAGGATTTTTTTGTAATCAATACTTTCTATCTAGATTTTAATTTACTTTAATTACTAGATCCTGTACAACACATATCTCTTAAGCAAAGCACTTTCACTTTCAGCTTATTTACGTTTTTCACACAGTTTGAGTTATTTTTTATCTTAATTTTCTCTTTATAGAACAATAGCAGAGTATACTTATATTATATTAGGCACGCAAGTAGAAATATCGTAATTGTGTAATTGTATGGTAATCCTTACTTTTTTATGAAAGCTTATGAAAGAAGCAGAGAAAGGAGGGGTTCATTCAGGGAATAATGCGTGATAAGAAAAGATACAATAACCAAATAGTAGATAGCCAGGAATGAGAAATCCGAATTTAAAGGTACTTTCTAAGGTACAATTAAGGAGGAACCACTACGACGACTATATGTTCATTATAGAGCAAGAAGGGAAA
>JAYMSO010000041.1:0-16048 GCA_036897175.1 Plantago depressa | reverse complement strand
AAATGAGATAACTGCAATAAATGACAGGCTGTCCTTTTTATTTTTATTTTTTGTAGAAGAAGGCTTAATTGAGTTCAGTTGTTAGATTCCTGTTCCTCTATAACACACCGCCTCTTTACATCAATGAATGTACTTTTTTTTGTCTTTCATTACTAACCTCGATCGAATGCATATGGTACTATTGCTTTGCATTCCTCCAGTCCAGTATCCGCTCTTCATTTAGCTTTCTTACATTTGAGGTCTTATTGTTTCAGGTAAAGAGGGAACTTTTGACTATATAAGCGTCACGCCTCCATATATGCTCGTAGATTATGCTGTACTTATGGATCAGGTTGCATCAATAGTGGGAGAGAATACATTTGTCGTAAGTTTGAATAATCTTTTTCAAGTAAGTACCATGTTTGCCTCCAAGTTCCTAATCTGTTTTTGCCTTTGTCCAGTTGGTGGAGTATCCTTCGAGAACTGACATGTTGGAGTCATGTGGGTGCTTGCCAAAGGTAAACCTAATTATGCCCTTCACCACCTTGCTCCAATATTCCTATGAAATCAATCAGATTATTCGATCTAATCTATTGCCCTCTCAGTGCTGAATCTGTGACTGTGAATCATACTAATCATGTTCAAACACCAGGCTTGACGTTTTTAACTTAACCGGGGTGGTTGTTTGGTAATGCAGATAGCTGATCGGCGGTTTGGCAGAACGCATCTAGCAATATATGGACCAAAGTGGGCACAAAAGAAAAGTAAGTAGGAGACTTGATTCCACTTCTAAAGACGGACAAAAGTGGAAAGGTTGTCGTGGTAAAAAATATGCCAGTAAAGTGATTGCTGCTAATTTGTAGCAAGACCAGTAACCTTCAGCTTGTTACCAAGGTAAATAGCCGTCAGTAAAAGCTAGGTGCTTTTATGTGTATGAACCTCGCAATTGTCCTTGTGTTAATATTTTGAAACACATCTGTTTGCAGGTTTACCTCAACTCCGTTTACCTTGTATTGTTGTCTGTAACAAATATGAAGAGACTATGCATTCTTGTCAAAAGTGTTGGGGATTCTTTGTTCCTTCGCTTCGATTGGTGTAGAGTAGATAATCATCTATAGAAGCCCGGCTGTATGTTTTCACCTCAAGACTAATATGGAGCTCGAAATGTAACAAGATACTCTCGCAGCATCTACTTGGTTAAAGTTGATTAAACCACTAATTGTATCTAAATATTGCTGATTGCTCTACACTTGACATGTATAAATGTAATTTTGTTCTGTAATTTGAGTTGTCTGTTTTACATGCTTTCTGAACTGAATTGGGTATGAAATATTTAGTTCATCTGAGTTACGCTCATTCAAGCAAAGTTGGAACTGAAATGGAGATACTGAACATCATTTTCGAAAAATCTTGAGCTTTATTCTTTCTGCTTTCTTGTGCCTGCTGCCCATGGTTTTGTGAGCTGCTGTTATATGATACTTTGAGTAGCAGTTGAGTAACTTCTCCTTGTCTTCAAGTAAAAATACAAGAAAGTTGGCTTGTAGTATTGGGAGAATCTTGTATGTGTACTTGCAACTTTAATTTGAAGTTTCTACTTTTAGCCTTCAACATCCATTTCATTCATCGAGCTGTAGTTTAGCACGAGCTTGATTCGGCTTGTTAATAGAACGAACTATTATTCGAGCTCGAGTCACAATAATTAAGCTCAGGCTCGCTACCTGAAAATACATAAATATTAAAACAACCAAAAGTTATGAGCATAGTCCAGTCCTACTTGACTCGATCACAAAACGAACACCAAACTACCCTCAAACTCATCTAGAACACCTCGTAGAACTAGTCGAACTTAAGGTTTTAAAGAGTTTAGTCTAGCATAGACTCACAAAACTACTAAGTAACATGTAGAGAGAGGTACAACTCCTTTAATATATCTCATAAGGGGAGAGTTGTCTTGAATTTGCAGTATGTATTCACACCAATATTGCTTCCCTCACTTCATTATTTATAAGAAACCAAATGTAGATAAGTAAAAGTCAATTACAAAGAAAACATTGCTTTAATGATGATAAAAATATATACTGTATTCATTGACGTAGAATCAAGTATTGTTTGTTAAACCAGCATTAAAGAGGCTTTAATTAGGAAGTAAGATAATGATTGATGAGTTGAAGGAACAAAATCCACAATATAATTTAAATAATGGCATTCGGACAAGTAGGGAACAAAGTTGTCTAAGCTAAAAAATAAAAGTAAGGTCCAAAAGAATTGGCCTTACTCCATCCAATACGCTGTCGTTTGGAGGTACCTGAAAGGTTGAGTTGAATAAGATGTTTGGTAGGATTGTTTTTGGACATTATTAGAGTGGATTCCACGATGATGATATTCATCAAATTAGTTACAGGATACGCGTGCACGTAATTTTGCCTCGTATAGTGTGGTCTCACTCTCACCTCTCACGTGTGTGTATATATGTTTATTACAGTATTTATATTATAAGGCCAAATTGGTCTTCCAAAAAAAAAATCCATTTCAGATGTTTTCAATAACGACGGACCATTTTAGTCATTATATAAGGACGACCCTCATTCGACATGTTAATTATCCTAATACTTCGCTTGAGATTATTTTGACATTTTTTATAAGCACATGTATACTATCTCCCTTCCAATGTCTTTTAATGGGTAGTTAACCCCTACACATTATATCAGAGCTCATGTACGTTTAAGTTGATGTTTGATTTTATAACGCTCTAGTCTCTCTGCCTTCTTTAGGCTTGCCTCTCTGTGTCCATGTGTTGAGCGCAGATCTACCGACTTACACATGAGGGTATTTGTTAACTATTCTACATCGTTTGAGAATATTCATGGCATATTATATAAGATATAAGTCCGTCTGAGGGTAGTCGAGCTCCTTCATACAAAATATACCCTAATTATATTGGAAAGAACACAATATGATATTTATATGGAAAAAATCAATTAAAAACCAATTTTACCCATGAATCAACAAAGAGACTGTATTGTAATAAAACCAAAAATAAAAAGTTTAAATATACAACAAATACATCGATATACATCAAATGACCTAGTTCAAACAAACAAAAAAAGTAAATATACACAAATTCAATAATATACATCGATTCACTGTATATCTACAATGAAAAACTGTATATCCATGGTAAATATGTCCTCATTATGCATAAAATTTTGCAGCTTGATACTGGCCTGCATCATAGAATTTTAAATAATTACGAACGCTACTCTCACCAATGAAGTGTAACTTTTCTTCCGGAAATCCTTCCTTAATATGGGTGATCAATTGAGCCCGCTCATATTCAATCCCAAGTCACATCTCAAGGCTCAAGCCCAGACTCCAACCCTGCGGACAAAAATAAGGACCCAAGATACGATTGGTAATAGCCCAATACATAACTCGTTGAAGCCCAAATCACATCTCAAGTCCAAACTCCAATCCTGCAAAATTATCTTGCAGTGTAATCAACTCTGCAATTAGAAGAAGAAATCCATTGTAGTTACAGAGAAACAATGGCGAGTTTACCTTTTCAGCTTCTACCATCTCCTTTTCGCATTTCCAGCTTCGATTCACTCACCCAAAACTCTCATCTTCCCTCCATATCCCCCGCCAACTCGCAACACCGTTCATTCGTTATCACCTCCTCTTACAGTAAGTTAAAGCTTCCATCTTGAACTCATTTCGCACTTTTATTCGTTCTCAATTTCGTGTTTGGTGACTTGTACCAGAACCCAAGAACGGAGCTGTGACTGATGATAAGAAAAGGGAGTTTATTGAACAGTATGGACTTGATCCTGACCAGTTCTTGCCAAAATCCTCTAAAAAGGTCCGTTCTTTACTTGTTTTATTGGTTATTGTGTTTATGTTTGTTGAAAAAGTTTTGGGTTTTGATTTTGGCAGGTGAGGAAGATAAAAATGGAGCAGGGAAAGGATGTGTCGATGGAGCAAGGAGAGCAGGGAAAACATGTATCTAGAGAGACTCACAAATTGCTTCAGGTATTGATGGTTTTCCGGTACTGGTACTTAGTGAGGTGTTGTCTACTCTCTCATGTTGTGGATTTTAGCCGGAAGAATGTGTTATTGTTCGCTTTATGATGCTTGGGTCGAGTTTTTTATGATTTATTCTGAACATTTTAGTATTTTACTGAGGTGGCATTGCTGATTTAAGGCTTGAGTTTTGATCGGTTCTGGTTTTAGGACGTGACGGTGGTGGAATAAGAATGGATTTACCAGTTGCATGAGCTGAGATATCCGTAATTTTACTCGAATCTAGATTAGACGCTTGGAATCTTTCAATTTAAATGTAAGCAGAATTATAGAGGAGGCCAGAGGGGAAGATATTTTTAATGTGTTTCATGTCTTGCTCAAAATTAAGATAGAAATGACACTGAAAATCCAAACTCAGATATGAGTATAAGGGAGACTTATAGAGGAGGGGAAGATATTTTAGTGTTTTTATCAGGTCTTCTCAGGTCTTTAGTTTGCCTAATTTATAACTTGGTGCAAGTTTTGTGCAATATGATTTGTTACGAAAAAAGAATTATCAGTAAAATAATAGCTATTCACTTTGATGAAAAGGATATAATCATATGCTGCATATGAGTCAAGGACAGAAGTTCATGTTGACTTTCATGGAAAATTAGGTGCTTGGAGGAACGGCTCGGAGGAAAAAGTTGCTCTCCCCAAAGAGTATGGATGTTCGACCAATGATGGAAGTTGTAAAAGGAGCAGCTTTTTCCATATTGCAGGTGAGTTGCATCTTAGATGTTTGCTTGCAATTTGAGCTCCGTAAAACCGGATAATACTATAGGTTATAATCACTGAAAGTACTGTCAATCAAGGAGTTAATAAATTTATGTTTTTACCAGGCAGCTGGTGGTTCTCCTCAGTCTCTTAGGCCAGGACGTTGGTTAGACTTGTACAGCGGTACAGGATCTGTTGGAATTGAAGCTATCAGCCGAGGTTGCTCCGAGGTTCAGTCCTACTAGTCAAATTTATTGTCAATTTGTCAATTCTATGAGTTACTACTATAGTAAATCATGTTTTTTTTGCTGGATATATTATTGCCAATAAAAAAGAGCCTCTGGAGGTCTGGCCCTCTGCCATCAAAACTTGCAAAGGACATTAATAACTTGCGATATGCTCCTTCTGTCCTGAACCAATTAAGCACCGACAATCACAATGTAGAAATTTTGTTCATTGCAAAAAGTAGAACTTCAGACTTCAGAGGTATATTAATGCTACCAATTTCCAAATAATGTCAAAAATCTTACGTAAGACTGGATTCACTGGATTCACATGCCCGTCTCTCCATTTGAAAGAAGAGGCAATCGATAATCTTTTCTTTGCACTCGGACCACCAACACTGACGGTCTTTCTCTTACTATCCAAGCACTCATCACAAGCAAGACATGGGAGAAATGCATTCGACAAAAATCCACAACTATGCAACGCTCCCATCTCTTCTCTCCTACCAGTTTCATCCTGGCACTGAACCAAGGACTTATCCTGAAAAGACACACTCTTCCCCTCATTCTGAGGCTCATCAAAGTTCTGCTGGAAATCATTTCCATTACCACAAATTACAAGATTCGAGAATCTCGGAGTCACACCAGCCGATATCGATCCAGCTTGAGATATATCTGCACGAGTTCAATCCGTATCAATATACAACACTAGTCATGCATAATCTTATATCAAAAGGTACTAATGCAACCTCAGCAAGAACATAATATGTCATGTTAGCCAACACTAACCATCTTGAACACTGTAAAATTCATCTTCTCCGTCAGAATCCATAGCTGCATCAGTATCAAACCATGCCTCAGCATTCCCTGTTTAGGCCATGTAATTCAACAAGATTACATCTTTATTCTTTTGCACATCAGTACTTCACCAAACCAATTCTCATAATTCATCATCATTCAATTTACATCAATCTCAAACAATTATTAGAGCTATATAAGCTACTCAAACAGGATATCCATGACACATTAATCAATCAATAAAAAGAAATAGGCTATGTAATTCAACAAGATCACATTTTTATTCTTTTGCACATCAGTACTTCACCTAACCCATCATCATTCATTTTACATCGATCTCAAACAAATCCTAGAGCTATATAAGCTACTCCAACAAGATATCCATGATACATTAATCAATCAATAAAAAGAACATAAAGAAAAGATTTTTAAGAAAAAACAAGAAAGAGAAAATCAAGAAAAGGAAGAACCTTGAAATGCAGGATTATTGTGACAAACATCCGATTGGAGAGAAGGTTCGACCCGGTTCTTGGCAGAAGAATGGCGTGATTTCTTCTTAATCCTTCTAATTCTTCGCCTGGTCTTTGCATTTGTTTTCTGCAAATTGAGTTTGTTTCTAACTCCTACTACACAGCCTTTAGGCTTTGATCCACAGGAACCCATGATCAATAAAATCTGGGAATCAGAAGTGGGATTTTCTCTGCAAATGGATATAGAAGAAATAGGCACACACGCAACGAAAAAGGTAGTTGTTGTGTCTGTGTGTGTTGTGTGAATTTCAGTTCAGAACCCATTAAAAATCGGTGCCAAACAAAAAGGTGCTGTGGCTTAACTTCATACAATTCAATTGATTAAAATGTTGGTTCTTGGCAAAGAGAATTAAAATACTATTGTTGTGTTATGTGATGATTGGTCAACAACGTTGTTGTTGACTGCTAGTAGACATAGCTGGTACGCAGTTTCCTGGTCGGATAATGGCTCTTTTATTTAGTCTCCTGGCTAAATTTCAACATTTTTGTAACACTCCTTGGAGAAATTATTTACTTAGCTTACGAGTAATTATCGATCAAAGTTTCACATACAAGTTCGTATGGTACATTTCAAGTGGGATGAATAAGTTCACCGATTAAATTAGTTTATGAAAGAATTACATACAATGCTTCAAGTCGAAAAGTGTATGATTATTAATTCCCGAGGAAAAATTGAGGGTAAATCTTACTAGCTCGAGTAGTTGTCAAGCACAAATGCCTTTTGTTTAATTACGTTAGGCTAATTGTTTGATATTCATTGATTCTTTCCTCGAAAGTTAACTATGATTTGGACCTTTGAATAGATACGTTTTATAAATATCAAACGATTTAACTATTAAGTATATGATGACTTTTGAGTTTACGGTTTTTAATATAAATTCCCACACTCATATTTATGAGAAATGGATTTTTTTATCATAAATGTTATAACTTGATGGTTCGACTGTGAGCTTATATTAGTCGCTCTAATATTCATTTTGGGACGTGATTTTAATTCTCTAGCATCATATAAATATTGTAATTGAAAATAAAAATACGAAATAAGTATTGCCCGAAAAAATACATATATTCATGCTATGAATAAGTGTATAACAGAGAGGATTGTGGTGTTTAACACATCTTAACACCAATTTGCATATTTTGGCATATACAAAAACATTAAGAGGTGCAATGAATGTTTTGTGTTCTCCTTTAGAAGTTATTAATTGAAGGCCACCAATATTAAAGATGGTGAAGTATAACCACTTTTTGTTTTTTTTGTTTAAGCACAAAGTTGATTAGTATATGTTCCCTTCAATCTTCATTGTCTCATCCCAAGTTGGCATTTTGCCAATAATATACACAAGTACTTATTCTCTTTTAATGTTCCATACATAGCTAGAGTAAGCAACCCATACATGATAAATTCTACATGAGTTATTATCCTTCACAACTTTAATGAAGAGTAGCTACCACTCCTTTTTTTGTATTGATTACCCAACTACATATATCCCTTACTACTTCTAGAAACTTATTTTATCATCAAATAAAATATGTTGCCCATATTGACAATTGATATAGATAGTGTAATTAATAGGCCTCTAGACTCTCAACACCAACTTGAGTAGTCTATGTGTTGTTTAAAGAGTCGGACTGGATATTTCATTCATCGAGCTGTAGTTCAACGTATATAATCATCACATAGAAATTAATTAAAATTTTATATTAACATTTATAAAATATTACTTCATATAGTAATAATTTCAGAAGGGAAAACAAATTAAACATAACTAGTACAACAAACAAACAACTTTGAATAAAACTTGTCAACCTTTTTTAAATGAGATTGTTTGCATACATAAAATAGGCCATAAACCTGTTTCGCCATGTGCAGCGGGCCTCCTTGCACATGTTCATATCCGGAAGTACTATATGATTATTAATGAATTTATATTAGTCGAGCAACTCGTCAAGCTTTCGAACCAAATACCTTATAAATGCTCAAGCTTGGCTCGATAATGTATAATTGAACTCGAGTTCGAGCTAGAACGGAGGTTTTCTTTACCCGTGCTCGATCTGCTAAAAAGTGGGTTCCTTTGCATCCCAACGGTCAGTTCTTAGATTTACAAAAGTATAACGTCCAAAATGCAAATTTGTTCAAGTTCCAAAATGTACAAAGACCAGTTTATATCGGTACATTGATTCAAAAGAAATCCCGAAGGAGATAAACACAATATAGCAAACCAAAGGCTTCTTACAACAGAAAAAGGTGCTTCATTTATATTAACATTTAACAACAAAAATGTGTGTAAGAGAAGCTCATGTATTACTTCCTCTTGTGTATATAGCACTGTACAGCTCGGAAGAAAAAAAAAAAGATACAATGAAACTCAACCATAGGCAATAAAATAAGAGAGAAAAATTGTTGACCTCAAATCATCGGTTTGTATATATTCGCCGTATCTCTCCATCAGCATTTCCAGATTATCAACTCAAATGCTAAGTTGGCTATAGTTAGCATGATCGATTTCTTTCAATCTTACACAACATAGCATGCATTCGGGTAGATCATCCGATTTATTTCCCTGAATCACGTTAAACCGGAACAGAATATGAAAACTGTATTTTTCAGGGGGGGAATCATAAGCAACGCTTGTCTTTACGAGTTTATACCTGAATTGTGAGACCGAAGTCAAAAACACAGTGCTTAATTCTGTCTTGAAATGTTTCAAAACCTTTTCTGGCAATGTAACTGAACCGGTGGATATCCAAATCGATCTCCATGTAATTTTCTCCCTGTAAGATTATGGATGATTAACTCGAAAGACAAATATAAACTCTCACTTCTTCTTTAATGATACACACTACAATAAACACAAATGCCATATGTGACTAGTTGATGAATTTGAATTTTGTTTGCAAAACCAAAATCTGCTGAGGGGGAAAGCTGAAAGACAATGGCTGCAAGTTCATTTTAGAAAGCGAGAGCCACAAACCTTTGCAATCAGCACTACAATTAGTTAGAATCTACTTTAGAGAAACAAAATCGGCCATTCAAAAACCACAGATAAGCAGCTTACCAAGTAAAACTCGTGTTGAGGGCGTGAAAGGACTGGCTTCTCATTATAAGCATGCATAAGCTTCCTTTCAGCTGAGCTTAACTGAAGATCATCTATATTAACTACTTTGCCCAAGATTTTTAATCTTTCTCTGAAGGGAGCATTTGTGTCTAAGGCAAACCCTTTGATCTTTTCCGTTTCATTAGCAATTATTCTCTGTCCAACAAAAGGCATGGAGAACAAGTGAGGGCCTTTCTTTTTATACCATCCATAAGATGTCGTGACTTTTTTAAGAGTATGTACAAGTGTGCAACTGTTGCAGCCTACAGGCATGAATGAACAAGTAGTAACCTAATTACCTTTATATTTTCTCGGAAATGGGCCGGAAGTTCCGAGTAATTTTCTGAAAACTTGAAGTAGAAAACAAAACTCATTCCGGCTCCATCATTCTCATTTTGGAAGAGAGATGCAGGGTAAAGTGGAATCTGATACAATGCAGGAGCAGAAGTTAATAAACATGCGTGCCCTGAGGGAAATACAATAACTTTCGTGAATTTATTAATTGCAATTTTTCCAAATGAAGTGGACAGATTAATCTTGCACCCACAAGACCTATTAAGCCCTGCTTAGGCAAGATTTACATCAAATGTCATGCCGAAAATTCCTTGTTTTATCCAAAACCAGTATATTCCAAGTTCCAATCATGCCATGCTGCAGAATTCTTAGTAATGCAAATATTCGCTCAACGATTTCTAACTACTACAGCAAGCCATGGAATTGGAAATTGGACCATGGTTCCTCTGAAAGCAGGTAAATTTTTCAGCGACACTGATGTTTTCATTCTTTTTTATGGGCGTAAAATATGTTTTGCTTTGTTCTTGTAGGCCTTAACAGGTGTGGTAAGAGCTGTAGACTAAGGTGGACTAATTATCTTCGTCCTGATCTCAATAAAGACAGCTTTACTCCTGAGGAAGAGCAATGCATCCTTGAACTCCACAGAACCATCGGTAGCAGGTCTGTTTTCAAATCCGATTTCTTATAAATCGATCTGAGAATACAATAAATGTTCAAGAGTCTTGGTCTGTTCTTTTGTTCCAATATTTAAGGTCCATTTTATGTTTTGTGCGTTCTGAGTAAAAGATGATTATATGTCCCTGAAGTTTTGATCTGATAGAGCAGATAGAATTCAACAAGTAATTAGTAGCATAAGTTATAGGTCCATGGAAGTTAAATTTATTGCATTGGTATTTTGTAGATGGTCTCTTATAGCGAAGCGGTTGCCTGGGAGAACAGACAACGACGTCAAGAACTACTGGAACACGAAACTGAAGAAAAAACTAACTAACATGGGAATTGATCCCATAACTCACAAGCCCATCTCCCAGCTCTTAAGCGAATATGGAAAGATCAGCAATTATCACTTTCACCACAATTTCAAACAAGAGATGGAGGAACCAGCCTACGATCTCTTGCGTAGGAATCAAGAAATGGACTCAGTGACTCACTTCCAAGTACTCCCTAAGCAAGAAAATTTTCAACCGCAATTTTTCAATGAATCCACCTCTTCTAATTCATTTGCATCTTCAAGCAGAATCATGCCTTTTGGCAGCATATCATCTGACTCGTGTGAACCATTTCAGGTCGCAAACATGCCTTCTCCTTTAGCATGTAATGACTATGTTCAAATGCCAGATTGCGAATACATGGCAATGTTGTCTTTGAACAGTGATTACGTTCCACCGCAGGAGGAAGGGTTTCAACAGCATTTTGCTGAAGATGGGACACATGAAGTTATCGCGAAATGCTCACCAGATGCTGCTAGTTCGTCTGAGGCTGATTCGTTTGTGAATGCGATCTTGGCTCACGACAGCAAAATGCAACTTCAGTTCCCTAGTATTTTGGATGAAACTTATGATTACTGATTTTCATTGTGTTAACACTACTGTTTCTGGTATGGAATAATCTCTTGTAGCTAAAAATGTCTGCCCAAGTGCAGTTATTATCAGTTGACAGATGTATTTTGATAATTTTAATTTGATGATTAATTAATGAAACTTCGTTCATCAATAAAATTTGTGCTGAAAATGAACTATATCAAATTCTCTTTCATATCCTTGCCTGTCAAATTGAGTTCGATAAGCTGAAAATTCTACATATTGGTTATAATCTATGTTAAACTAAATGTTCAATATATAAAAATTACTACTTGATTTTTGTGGAGATATATTAGTAATTAGCTAATAAATTAGTTGATTTGTTAAATATGGGTTATAAAAATAAATTATCGTCATCAAAGGTCAAGTTAGACTCGAGTTAGATTCGAACACCTTATGGATCAAGTCGAGCCAAACCTTTGATTAGATTCAACTCATGTAACAACTCTATTGGGTATATTTTGATTAGTGTTACTCGAAGTTTAAACGATGATTCATACGTGCTACACAGTGGCATGTATGCATTAGATATTTGAATCATTCAAAATGGAACAAATCCAGAACCACAAAATTAGTAAAATGAGAGGAAGAGAGAAAAAGAGAATAGGATAAAACAAAACCATTTAGGCCTATAAACAGTAAAGGGAACGCCAGAATAGGAAAGAAATAAGGAATAAAAGAGACATAAAACAGGATAAAATTAAACCATTGTAACAATCAACTGCTATATTTAGTTACATATATAAAAACTTAAACAAGATAAAGAAGATAAGTAGTTTGAATCTCATCGTCCCATAATGTCAACATTGCAGAGATTATCATATTTAAGTGTACTTTCTGATTGAAATTCTCATTCTCTTTGTTAAGAAGATAAGTAGTTAGAGTATGGTCGTTCAATAATGTCAACATTGCAGAGATCATCGTATTCATTTCGGCGGCAAGGTTCTTCGGGCCGCATTTGGGACAACACCACGTCCGTGCCACCACGACGAAATCCGTCCAGGGTTGAAAATTCCCAAAATACCCTTATCGTTAACTCACAAGAACCCATTCGCGACGAGGCGGTTACTCCACGATCCTCTAAAACAAAGGCAAGTAAGCGGTCAAAATGCGCTCTAGTTTTCATTTTAGGGCCATGCATAAAGCCAACACCTACGTCTTAGTGTTTTACCTGTTTTTTTATTACTTGTATAAAACCATTAGAATTGTTGCTTGATCTTAATTGTTATATAATGTATTAAGTATTGTAATTCATCGTTATGAATATTCTAATGTAAAAAGTCTCACACTTTGTATGGATGATGTACTATCAAGGTGTTGCGTCCAGGTACTCCACCTTCCCAATAAGTTGTTATTTTAGGTGTTCCGTTGGAGTTAATTACTCATGTACTATGTACCGTCAAGCTTCACTAGGAAAGATAAGTACAGGGCCTTGGCTGGAAATGATGGAACTGTGGAGAAACCAAAAATTTCCAAAGAGAAAGTTATGGGATGTTGAAAATGTTATGCAAGTTTGATGCCATTGCTTACATTATCTGAGCCTTATGAGCATGTTTTTTCTCCAGTTGGATCCAAATTGGGGTCACCTTTTGAATTACCATCAATGTTCATTACCAAGAGTTTCAAGTGGTAATATTATATTCCATAGTGTTGTTCTAAACTTCTAATACAGTAATGAGCTAATGAACATAGTATAGATTAACAGAATTTGCCAACAATCTTTTCTTTTTTTTTTGTTTGGGCAATTCAATATTGCATCTTACATAAAGCATTAAGGATTTACATAAATAACTAAGGATATAAATGGAAATATTGTCAAATGAAAAGAGAAGCTAAAATGCAATCCATAGTACCTACCTTTCCTAGGGCTCAGACTGAGAGGGATATTTTGGGGTTGTTGGATCATCCTTTTCTTCCTACGCTTACTCCACGATCCTCTAAAACAAAGGCAAGTAAGGAGTACGTGTGACAATCAAGGGGAATCCGCCACCTCCTGTCACAAAGTCATCAGGACAATCAGGCGTTCTCTTCATATGCTCCCACCGTACCCTACTAGACCCGATTTTCCTTTCCACCGCTCTAGGCCGCCCCATCCCTGCAGTGACATACTCGCTATCCCGTCTATCTGAGATAATATCCCCGATCAAGACTGTCCGGTTGAACCGTGATCGGGTCAAGGATGCCAACATGATCACAGAACTATTACAAGAAGGTGACCTAGCCATATGCCCAGAGGGAACGACATGTAGGGAACCATTCTTGCTTCGATTTTCTGCCCTTTTCGCAGAACTAACCGACCAACTCGTCCCTGTGGCAATGTCTAACCGAATGAGCATGTTTCATGGCACAACGGCCCGTGGGTGGAAGGGAATGGACCCGTTCTACTTCTTCATGAACCCCAGCCCCGCTTATGAGGTAACGTTTTTGAACAAGCTGCCTGAAGACCTGACTTTTTACAGTGGGACTGTAACTGAGTCGAATAACACTAGCTTAGGTAGTAGTAGTAAGGTGGATGATGTCAAGAATGTTGAGGTGGTTGTGTGCGAGGAGTATTATGATGATGAATTGCAGACTGACAAGAGTAGTTATAGTTCTGTTAGTGACTGTACTGTTGTAGATGGTAATGAGGCTAGTTTTAGGAGGGTTTGCCCGTCGAAACCGCATAAGGGGAACGACGTGAGGTGGGAGGCGGTACAGTGTGTGCAGGCTAGAGATGGGGAGTTGGGGTTGGGGCATTTTAGGCTGTTGAAGAAGCTGGGGTTCGGTGATATCGGGAGCGTGTATTTAGCTGAGTTGAGGAGTAGGGGAAGCCTTTTTGCGATGAAAGTGATGGATAAGGGAATGTTGGCTAGTAGGAAGAAAGTGGTGAGGGCTCAGACTGAGAGGGATATTTTGGGGTTGTTGGATCATCCTTTTCTTCCTACGCTTTATTCGCATTTTGAGACGGATAAGTTTTCGTGTTTGCTTATGGAGTTCTGCAGTGGAGGTGACTTGCATTTGCTGAGGCAGCGTCAGCCTGGGAAGCATTTCTCAGAGCAAGCTGCAAGGTTCGAACTTTAGACCTTTCTTGATAGTTTGCAAGTCAATTGGTGCTTGCGTGTTTGCGGATAAATGTGATTGAATCATTGCTCATTGTTGATTCTGAAATGTAGCATTGTTAGTTTAACAAGACAAGAATGATAAGACGAATGTAGTTTCAATTTTTTAATGGTCATGATTTGTTGATTCGAAAGTGTCGAATTGGTAGTTTTGTATAACATCTTAAGTTTTCTTGTTTGTTACATTTTTTTCACTATTAGCAGCCTGGTAATATATGATTGCTTGCTTGCCTTTTGGATCTTTACATTCTAAATTTCGAGATAATCAAGATTTGAAGTTTGTAAGCTTTGAATGAATGACAGTTTGATTTGTTCTGCTTGTAGGTTCTATGCTTCTGAAGTGCTGCTTGCACTGGAATATCTACATATGATGGGGGTGGTGTATAGAGACCTCAAACCCGAAAATGTCTTGGTTAGAGAAGACGGCCACATTATGCTATCGGATTTTGATTTATCACTAAGATGCTACGTGAATCCGACCCTTGTATCATCCAGTGATGGACCAGCTTGTACAATATCTTCGTATTGCATCGAACCATCCTGCATCCTTGATCCTAATACATGCAAATTACCTGTTTGTGCGCAACCTTCATGTTTTCAGCCTTCGTCTTGTTTCAAACCACGCCTTTTCAACTCCAAACCAGAAAAGGTTAAACGTGAAAGAACCAGAACCACAGTGGTCAGTTCAGATTCTCTTCCTGTTCTTGTAGCGGAGCCAACTGCAGCCCGATCAATGTCCTTTGTTGGGACACACGAGTATTTAGCTCCTGAAATTATTCGAGGAGACGGCCATGGCAGTGCGGTCGACTGGTGGACATTCGGTATTTTCTTATTCGAATTGCTTCATGGAAAAACACCCTTTAAAGGGCAAGGGAATAGAGAGACGCTGTTCAATGTTGTCGGACACCCCCTAAAGTTTCCTGAGGGCTCCACGATAAGTTTTGCCGCGAAGGATTTAATCAGAGGTTTACTTGCAAAGGATCCACAGAAAAGATTAGGATTTAAGAGAGGCGCTACCGAGATAAAACAGCATCCATTTTTCGACAATGTGAACTGGGCTCTTATTCGCAGCACTTCACCTCCGCAAATCCCTAAGCCGGTTGATCTTTCGCAGTTCAGTCAGTCGGTAAAGTCATCTTTGCCACTGAATAATGGTGCTTCTGACTCTGAAAGGTCATCTGGCCCTTACTTAGATTTTGAGTTCTTCTAACAAGTTTTTTGACAGAATGGTGTATCTTATTGTATCAAAATGAGTTCTGATTGTAGCCATCATGATTTAATCTCATAATTAATATTTTCTTCACTGCACAGAATTCTTATTTATTTAGTCATACAGGATTTTGCATAACTACAGGGAATCAAATATCTTTCACACTGTAATTATTTGAGTTACTGAAAGGATAAGAAAAGAAGCACGCCAATTCCTGGTCATAATGAATTTATAGCAAGTACCAGAATCTTGAAGCATATTTCCATTTTTACTGAGACAGGTGCAAGAAATTGTGCATCTTTAAATGATTCTTGATCAATTTAATTTCATTACTCATTTAAAGCTGACTTCTTTTTTTACTGCTTTATCTGTTGATTCCTGATAAGATCAATTAATTGGGACATGTCATCAAGCCCTTACAAGTGGAGTTGATAGGAGAAATAGTGATAAAGTAGGAAATA